>JAJONR010002432.1:0-20795 GCA_029582245.1 Solanum etuberosum | reverse complement strand
CATTTATTGGTTTTGGTGTCCACTTATTATTTAATCGTTTATCCCATAATGTTTTATTTCTGTCGTATGATTCGTAACTATATGTTTTATGTTCTATTCTTGGTTTTGGACTTCTAGGCCTTGTTGGTTGTGATGTACTTGGTTTATCTTCGTTTATACTTCCTGTATTTATTTCTGGGTTATCATTTCCTTCTTCCAACATTTCTGTGTATGTTTCGCTGTTTTCTGAGTATATTTCTTCTATATCAGCATCTATGTTTTCATCGTCTATTTCATCTATGCTTAATTCTCTAGTTTGTAATTTTTCTTTAAATTTTTCTATTTCTGCTGTTAATCTTATTTCTTGTTCCGTTTCTAGTTCTTGAAATCTGGGCATGAAGGAATACCATACCTGGGGTAATATGACTGCTAAATATTAAGCTTAGCAACACTCCTCAACAACGCTCTTCTTTTCTTATACCATACCTCATTGGCTGCAACTCCTAGTTCCCTGAAGGGTACATGACTTCTCTTACCAACGCTTGAGTCTAACGACACTCTCTTACCATATTCAAGCTTAAACCAAATCCTAAGGTTCGAGTTCAATACTTCTCTATTGGGAGTCTCAACCCAAGAACATTACTCTTTACTACCTCATTTAATCAACATTGGGCTCATATCAAGAACTACTTCATGTTAACAATACCACATTCAAGCTTAGTATTCTAAAAACTCCATGGACTCTTACTAACCAACTCCTTAAGAAGTTCTTATTCTCTTATCATCCCTGCCATACCAACTAGAATTTCCCACATTACTACTCTTGGCCAACTAAGGGCTCTCATTTAACTATTTCTTATAGTAAAATCTCATCCTTCTCTTCCTCCTCATTTATAACATTAGGTGTAATTATCACTCTATCATTATCACGAAGAGAACATTAACCTTCTTCTTCTAACATCACTCCATTACTAAAAGATCTCTGAAAAGGTATCTCCTATACTCTTTTGAGCTCATTACTATCTTATTCTCAACAGTTGACGTGATTTCTCCTCTTATAATCCCCCCCCCCCCCCCTTAAGTCTAAAGTTGACACTTGAAAGCTATGGACCTATTCCATCATCTCTAAACTGGTCTACATCCCCTTTACTCTAATACTCGGGATAAGTTTACCTCATGACTACCGAACTCTCCATAAGCAAGTACTAAGGCCTCATTTCTTAATCAGTTCTATGACCTTCAGAACATCATGACCCTCTCAAAACAAATCATAAGCCTATTTTAGATCTATCACTTTATGAATACTCTATGCTTCTATTCATCATATATATTCAACCTCCTCTAACAGGATGGCACATCGACATCAACTTTATCCTGGTCAAAATATACTCTATCTCATCTTGACTAGCAACTCTTCATTATTTGACTCATAAATGAACTCATCACTTATAACTGACTGGGTACATGATTGCATTAACATAATCTGCCCTTTTACTATCTTATTTCGTTAGATTACTGAACCTCTACATACTTTTCTCTTAACTTAAGGGCACGCTTTACTACTACTGCTCATTATCTCGTGATTCATACTATCTTTTAGGGTGAAAATACTACCCAATCCCTAAACATACTTCCTCATAAGGATCTCAGCTGAAACATGACTTAGATAAGAGAGTACAACTCGCTTTTAGCTCAAACGCATGATTCATATGAATATGAGTGCATTTCCTCGAACTCAATACTTAACTCACTCACAGGCTTCTCTCAAGCCCCTCAGTAGTCTCATGACTTTCTCAAGATTTTTGCTAAGAGCAACTCATTGATAAAGGACTGACTTTGCTTTTCAAGCCCCTCTAGTATGAAGGGTAGTCAAATGGATATGCGAACACACGAGTTAGAATGAATCTCTATGACATAGTTCTATTGAACGATTAAGAGTATGATAGAAGGGAAACTTTTCTTAAATGTCTGTAGTCCCTCATTTATAGAAGTGGGGCCCTCACAACCATAAATAAGATCCTACTTGACATAGCTTCATAGACACCCTAGGACACTTGGACTCTGTGCTCTGATATCAAGTTTGTCACGATCCGAGCCTACACCCTGGACATGGCCGGCACTCGAGAACCATTTCTGGTCCCTAAGCAAACCCTCATCCTTGCTGGCTATAAGCTGAAGACTAGCTCAAGCATACAAAAGCTTAAAACTAAATTAAATTTCATTGAACTCAAATACTCAACCTTTTTAAAAGTTTGTACAATACTCAAAATAAAAGTCAATACAGAAACTCCTCAACTCTGTCTATCTATGCAGCCTCTACTATTACAGAAGGATATCGGGACAAGACCCACACCATCTCAAAACTACTAATTGTAAGATAAAGGTGAAGTCCTCCAGAATATAAGATGGCTCACCAAAGCTGACTGGAATATAACATGACCTCAACGAAACGCCAGTTGATGATCCTAAATACCTGTAACTGTCCGAAAATAGCCGAATATAACGTAAATGCCCCAAAATGGCTGGAAAAAAAAAACTATACAAAAAAAATGCCTCGAAAATGGCCGAATATTACGTAAATACCCCAAAATGGCCGAAAAATCAAGAAAAATACATAAAAAATACAAAAAATGCCTAAAAAAATTTTGACTTGCACCAATGACCCTAGAATATCGTGACGAATAAAAGAACAAAACTTTACTTCTTTTCGCAACTGTTCGAAAATAGCCGAATATTACGTTAATCCCCCAAAAAGGCCAAATATTACGTAAATCCTCCAAAATGGCCGAAAAAGAAAGAAAAAATAAATAAACATTAGAAAAAACGCCTCAAAAAATTTTTGATTTACACTAATGACCGTAGAATATCGTGACGAATAAAACAATAAAACTTTACTTCTTTTCGTAAATGTCTGAAAAATGGCCGAATATTACGTAAATGCCCCAAATGGCTGAAAATCAAGAAAAATACATAAACAACACAAAAAATGCCTCTAAAAAATTTCAACTTGCACCAATGACCTTATAATATCGTGACGAATAAAAGTACAAAACTTTACTTCTTTTTGTAACTATCCAAAAATGGCCGAATATTACGTAAATTCTCCAAAATGGCCAAAAAATTAAGAAAAATACATAAACAATACAAAAAATGCCTCATAAAAAATTTGACTTGCACCAATGACATTAGAATATCGTGCCGAATAAAAGACCAAAACTTTACTTCTTTTCGTAACTGTCCGAAAATGACCGAATATTACGTAAATGTTCCAAAATGGCCAAAAAAATCAAGAAAAATACATCAACAATACAAAAAACGCCTCATAAAATTTTTGAATTGCACCAATGACCTTAAAATATCCTGACGAATAAAAGAAAAAAACTTTACTTCTTTTCGTAAGTTTCCAAAAATGGCCGAATATTACGTAAATACCCCAAAATGACCAAAAATACAATAAAAATACATAAGCAATGCAAAACACGCCTCAAAAGAATTTGGACTTTCACCAATGACCTTAGAATATGATGAATAAAAGAACAAAACGCTACTTCTTTTCGTAACTATCCGAAAATAACCGAATATTACATAAATCTCTCAAAATGGCCGAAAAATCAATAAAAATACATAAACAATACAAAAAAAACCCTCAAAAAAATTTCGACTTGCACCAATGACCTTAGAATATCGTGACGAATAAAAGAACAAAATTTTACTTCTTTTTGTAACTGTCAGAAAATAGCAGAATATTACGTAAACTCCCCAAAATGGCCGAAAAATAAAGAAAAATACATGAGCAATACAAAAAATGCCTCAAAAAATTTCGAGTTGCACCAATGACCTTAGAATATCATGACGAATAAAAGAACAAAACTTTATTTCTTTTTGTAACTGTCCGAATATGTCTGAATATTACGTAAATGCCCAAAATGGCCGAAAATTTAAGAAAAATACATAAACAATACAAAAAACGCCACATAAAAAATTTGACTTGAACCAATGACCTTAGAATATCGCGACGAATAAAAGAAGAAAACTTTACTTCTTTTCGTAACTGTCCGAAATTGGCAGAATATTACGTAAATACCCCAAAATGGAGGGAAAATGATGAAAAATACATAAGCAATACAAAAAATGCCTCAAAAACTTTTGAGTTGCACCAATGACCTTAGAATATCATAACGAATAAAAGGACAAAACTTTACTTCTTTTTGTAACTGTTCGAAAATGGCCTAATATTACGTAAATGCCCAAAATGGCCGAAAATTCAAGAAAAATACATAAATAATACCAAAAACGGCACATAAAAATTTCGACTTGCACCAATGACTTTAGAATATCGTGACGAATAAAAGAACAAAACTTTACTTCTTTTCGTAACTGTCCGAAAATAACCGAATATTACGTAAATCCCCTAAAATTGTCGAAAAATCTAGAAAAATACATAAACAATACAAAAAACGCCTTAAAAATTTTCGATTTGCAACAATGACCTTAGAATATCATGACGAATAAAAGAACAAAACTTTGCTTATTTTCATAACTGTTCAAAAATTACCGAATATTACGTAAATGCCCCAAAATGGCCGAAAAATCAAGAAAAATACATAAATAATACAAAAAACGTCTCAGAAAAATTTCGACTTGCATCAATGACCATAGAATATCGTGATGAATAAAAGAACAAAACTTTACTTCTTCTCGTAACTGTTCGAAAATGGCCGAGTATTACGTAAATTCCCCAATATGGCCAAAAAATCAAGAAAAATACATAAACAATACAAAAAACTTCTTAAAAAAATTTCGACTTGCACCAATGACCTTAGAATATCGTGATGAATAAAAAAACAAAATTTTACTTCTTTTCGTAACTGTTGGAAAATGGCCGAATATTACGTAAATGCCCCAAAATGGCCGTAAAATCGAGAAAAATACATAAACAATAAAAAAAACGTCTCAAAAAATTTTGGAATTGCACCAATGACCTTAGAATATTGTCACGAATAAAACTACAAAAACTTTACTTCTTTTCGTAACTCTCCGAAAATGGCCGAATATTAAGTAATTCCCTCAAAATGGCCGAAAAATAAAGAAAAATACATAAACAATAGAAAAAACGCCTCAATTTTTTTTTGACTTGCACCAATGACCGTAGAATATCGTGACGAATAAAACAACAAAACTTTACTTCTTTTCGTAACTGTCTGAAAATGGCCGAATATTACGTAAATTCTCCAAAATTGTTGATAAATCAAGAAAAATACATAAATACAAAAAATGCGTCAAAAAAATTTCGATTTGCACCAATGACTTTATAATATCTTGACGAATAAAAGAACAAAACTTTACTTCGTTTCGTAACTATCCGAAAATGGCAGAATATTACGTAAATACCCCAAAATGGCTGAAAAAATCAAGAAAAATACATGAACAATACAAAAAACGCCTCAAAAAAATTTGGACTTGCACCAATTACCTTAGAATATCGCGACAAATAAAAGAATAAAACTTTACTTCTTATCGTAACTGTCCGAAAATGGCCGACTATTACATAAATACCCCAAAATGACCGAAAATCATGATAAATACATAAGCAATACAAAAAATGCCTCAAAAGAATTTCGACTTGCACCAATGACCTTAGAATATCGTGAAGAATAAAAGAACAAAGTTTTACTTCTTCTCGTAACAATCCGAAAATGGCCGAAAAATAAGTAAATGTCCCAAAATGGCAGAAATATCAAAAAAAATACATAAGCAATAAAAAAAAAGCCTCAAAAAAATTTCGACTTGCACCAATGACCTTAGAATATTGTTACGAATAAAAGAACAAAATTTTACTTCTTTTCGTAACTGTTCGAAAATGGCCGAATATTACGTAAATTACCCAAAATGACCGAAAAATCAAGAAAAAAAAATACATAAACAATACTAAAAACACCTCAATTTTTTTTTGACTTGCACCAATAACCTTAGAATATCGTAATGAATAAAAGAACAAAACTTTATTTCTTTTCGTAACTATCCAAAAATGGCCGAATATTACGAAAATGCCCAAAATGTCCGAAAAATCAAGAAAAATACATTAACAATACAATAAAAACTTCATAAAAATTTTGAGTTGCACAAATGACCTTTGAATGTCGTGACGAATACAAGAACAAAACTTTACTTCTTTTCGTAACTATCCGAAAATGGCCGAATATTATGTAAATGCCTTAAAATGACCGAAAATCAAAAAAAATATATAAACAATACAAAAACGCCTCAAAAGAATTTCGACTTGCACCAATGACCTTAGAATATCGTGAAGAATAAAAGAACAAAACTTTACTTCTTTTAGTAACTGTCCGAAAATGGCAGAATAATACGTAAATGCACCAAAATGGCCGAAAAATAAAGAAAAATTCAAAAGCAATACAAAAAATACCTCAAAATTTTTTGTTGCACCAATGACCTTAGAATATCGTGACGAATAAAAGAACAAAACTTTATTTCTTTTCGTAACTATCCGAAAATGGCCGAATATTACGTTAATGCCCCAAAATTGCCGAAAAATCAAGAAGATAACATAAACAATATAAAAAACGCCTTAAATTTTTTTTGACTTGCACCAATAACCTTAGAATATCGTGACGAATAAAAGAACAAATTTTAATTCTTTTCGTAACTGTCCGAAAATGGCCGAATATTACGTAAATGCCGCAAAATAGCCGTAAAATAAAAAAAATACATAAACAATACAAAAAACGCCTCAAATTTTTTTTAACTTGCACCAATGACCTTATAATATCATGAAGAATAAAAGATCAAATTTTACTTCGTTACGTAACTGTCCGAAAATGGCAGAATATTACATAAATACCACAAAATGGCCGTAAAATAAAAAAAATACATAAACAATACAAAAAACGCCTCAATTTTTTTTTAACTTGCACCAATGACGATAGAAAATAGTGACAAATAAAAGACCAAATTTTACTTCTTTTCGTAACTGTCCGAAAATGGCCGAATATTACGTAAATACCCCAAAATGGCCGTAAAATAAAAAAAATTCATTAACAATACAAAAAACGCCTCAATTTATTTTTGACTTGCACCAATGACCTTCGAATATCGTGACGAATAAAAGAACAAACTTTACTTCTTTTCGTAACTGTTTGAAAATGGCCGAATATTACGTAAATGTCCAAAATGGCCGAAAAATTAAGAAAAATACATAAACAATACAAAAAACGCCTCAAAAAATTTTCAACTTGCACCAATGACCTTAGAATATCGTGACGAATAGAAGAACAAAACTTTACTTCTTTTCGTAACTGTTCGAAAATGACCGAATATAATGTAAATGGCCGGAAAAAAAAAACAATACAAAAAAACGCCTCGAAAAAATTTCGACTTGCACCAATGACCTTAGAATATCGTGACGAATAAAAGAACAAAACTTTACTTCTTTTCATAACTGTCCGAAAATGGCCGAATATTACGTAAATACCCCAAAATGGCCGAAAAATCAAGAAAAATACATAAACAATACAAAAAATGCCTAAAAAAAATTTCAACTTGCACTAATGACCCTAGAATATCGTGACGAATAAAAGAACAAAACTTTACTTCTTTTTGGAACTGTCCGAAAATGGCCGAATATTACGTTAATCCCCCAAAAAGGGCGAATATTACATAAATACCTAAAAATGGCCGGAAAATAAAGAAAAAATATATAAACATTAGAAAAAACGTCTCAAAATTTTTTTGATTTGCACTAATGACCGTAGAATATCGTGACGAATAAAATAATAAAACTTTACTTCTTTTCGTAACTGTCTGAAAATGGCCGAATATTACATAAATGCCCAAAATGGCTGAAAAATCTAGAAAAATACATAAACAAGACCAAAAACGCCTCTAAAAAATTTCTACTTCCACCAATGACCTTATAATATCGTGACGAATAAATGTACAAAACTTTACTTCTTTTTGTAACTATCCGAAAATGGCTGAATATTACGTAAATGCACCAAAATGTCCGAAAAATCAAGAAAAATACATAAACAATACAAAAAATACCTCAAAAAATTTTTGACTTGCACCAATGACCTTAGAATATCGTGACGAATAATAGAATAAAACTTTACTTCTTTTTGTAACTGTCCGAAAATGGCCGAATATTACCTAAATGCTTCAAAATGGCCGAAAAATCAAGAAAAATACATAAACAATACAAAAAACGCCTCAAAAAGATTTCGACTTGCACCAATGACCTTAGAATATCGTGACGAATAAAACCACAAGACTTTACTTCTTTTTGTAACTGTTCGAAAATGACCCAATATTATGTAAATGCCCAAAAATAGCTGAAAAATCAAGAAAAATATATAAACAATATAAAAAAACGCCTCAAAAAAATTTCGACTTGCACCAATGACCTTAGAATATCGTGACAAATAAAAGAACTAAACTTTACTTCTCTTCGTAACTGTCCGAAAATGGCCTAATATTACGTAAATGCTTCATAATGGCCGAAAAATCAAGAAAAATACATTAACAGTAAAGAAAAACTCCTCAAAAAAATTTCGACTTGCACCAATCACCTTTGAATATCGTGACGAATAAAAGAAGAAAAATGTTACTTCTTTTTGTAACTGTCAGAAAATGGCCGAATAATACGTAAATACCCCAATATGGCAGAAAAATTAAGAAGAATACATATACAATACAAAAAAATGCCTCAAAAAAAGTTCGACTTGCACCAATGACCTTAGAATATCCTGACGAATAAAAGAACAAAACTTTATTTATTTTCGTAACTGTCCAAAAATGATCGAATATTACGTAAATAACCCAAAATAGCCGAAAAATAAAAAAAAATACATAAACAATACACGAAACGCCTCAAAAAATTATAAATTACAATAATGACCTTAGAATATCGTGACGAATAAAAGAACAAAGCTTTACTTCTTTTCGTAACTGTCTGAAAATGACCGAAAAATCAAGAAAAATAAAGAAACAATTAAAAAAACGCCTAAAAAAAAAATTCATTTTGCACCAAAGACCTTAGAATATCGTGACGAAAAAAAAAAAAAACTTTACTTCTTTTCGTAATTGTCCGAAAATGGCCGAATATTACGTAAATGCATCAAAATGGATGAAAAATCAAGAAAAATACATAAACAGTACAAAAAACGCCTCAATTTTTTTTTGACTTGCACCAATAACCTTAGAATATCGTGACGAATAAAAGAACAAAACCTTACTTCTTTTCGTTACTGTCCGAAAATGGCCGAATATACGTAAATTCCCCAAAATGGCCGAAAAAAATACATAAACAATAAAAAAACGCCTCAAAAAAATTTCGACTTGCACCAATGACCTTAGAATATCATGACGAATAAAAGAACAACACATTACGTCTTTTCGTAACTGTCTGAAAATGGCCGAATATTATGTAAATACCCCAAAATGGCCAAAAAATTAAGAAAATACATAAACAATACAAAAAACGCCTCAACAAAATCTCAACTTGCACATATGACCTTAGAATATCGTGAGGAATAAAAGAAAAAAACTTTACTTCTTTTTCGTAACTGTCCGAAAATGTCCGAATATTACGTAAATGGCCGAAAAATCAAGAAAAATATATAAACAACACAAAAAATGCCTCAAAAAAATTTCGACTTGCACCAATGACCTTAGAACATTGTGACAAATAAAAGAACAAAATTTAACTTCTTTTCGTAACTGTCCGAAAATGACCGAATATTATGTAAATGCCCAAAAATGGCCGAAAATTAAGAAAAATACATAAACAATGTAAAAAACGCCTCTAAAAAAATTTCGACTTGCCCCAATGACCTTAGAAAATCGTGAAGAATTGAAGAACAAAACTTCACTTCTTTTTGTAAATATCCTAAAATGGCCGAATATTACGTAAATGCTTCAAAATGGCCGAAAAATCAAGAAGATTACATAAACAATACAAAAACGCCTCAAAAAAATTTCGACTTGCACCAATAACCTTAGAATATTGTGACAAATAAAAGAACAAAACTTTACTTCTTTTCGTAACTGTCCGAAAATGGCCCAATATTATGTAAATCCCCCAAAATAGCCGAAAAATTAAGAAAAATTCATAAACAATCCAAAAAATGCCTCAAAAAAATATCGACCTGCACCAATGACCATAGAATATCGTGATGAATAATAGAACAAAACTTCACTTCTTTTCGTAACTGTCTGAAAATGGCTGAATATTACGTAAATGCCCCAAAATGGCCGAAAAATCAACAAAAATACATAAATAACATAAAAAACGCCTTAAAAAAATTTTCACTTGCACCAAAGACCTTAGAATGACATGACGAAAAAAATAACAAAACTTTACTTCTTTTCATAACTGTCCGAAAACGGCCGAATATTACGTAAATGCCCAAAATGACCGAAAAATGAAGAAAAATACATAAGAAATACAAAAAACGCCTCAGAAAAATTTCGACTTGCACCAATGACCTTAGAATATCGTGACGAATAAAAGAACAAGACTTTACTTCTTTTTGTTATTAACCGAAAATGGCCGAATATTACGTAAATGCCCAAAATGGCAATAAAAAACAAGAAAAGTAAATAAACTATACAAAAAATGCCTCAATTTTTTTTTGACTTGAACCAATGATCTTAGAATATCGTGACGAATAAAAGAACAAAACTTTACTTCTTTTCGTTACTGTCCGAAAATGGCCGGAAAAATTTTACATAAACAATAAAAAAACGCCTCAAATTTTTTTTGACTTGCACCAATGACCTAAGAATATCATGACGAATAAAAGAACAACACATTAAGTCTTTTCGTAACTGTCTGAAAATGGCCGAATATTATGTAAATGCCCCAAAATGGCCGAAAAATTAAGAAAATACATAAACAATACAAAAAACGCCTCAACAAAATTTCAACTTGCACCAATGACCTTAGAATATCGTGACGAATAAAAGAACAAAATTTAACTTCTTTTCGTATCTGTCCGAAAATGGCCGAATATTATGTAAATGCCCAAAAATGGTCGAAAAATTAAGAAAAATACATAAACAATGTAAAAAATGCCTCTAAAAAAATTTCGACTTGCACCAATGACCTTAGAAAATTGTGACGAATTGAAGAACAAAACTTCACTTCTTTTTGTAACTATCCTAAAATGGCCGAAAAATCAAGAAGAATACATAAACAATCCAAAAAACACCTCAAAAAAATTTCGACTTGCACCAATAACCTTAGAATATTGTGAAAAATAAAAGAATAAATTACTTCTTTTCGTAACTGTCCGAAAATGGCCCAATATTATGTAAATCCCCAAAATGGCCGAAAAATTAAGAAAAAAACATAAACAATCCAAAAAATGCCTCAAAAAAATATCGACCTGCACCAATGACCATAGAATATCGTGATGAATAATAGAACAAAACTTCACTTCTTTTCGTAACTGTCTGAAAATGGCTGAATATTACGTAAATTCCCATTAATGGCCGAAAAATCAACAAAAATACATAAATAACACAAAAAACGCCTCAATTTTTTTTTTCACTTGCACCAAAGATCTTAGAATGACATGACGAAAAAAAGAACAAAACTTTACTTCTTTTCATAACTGTCCGAAAACGGCCGAATATTACGTAAATGCCCAAAATGACCAAAAAATGAAGAAAAATACTTAAGCAATACAAAAAATGCCTCCGAAATTTTTTGACTTGCACCAATGACCTTAGAATATCGTGACGAATAAAAGAACAAGACTTTACTTCTTTTTGTTATTAACCGAAAATGGCCGAATATTACGTAAATGCCCAAAATGGCCAAAAAAACAAGAAAAGTAAATAAACTATACAAAAAATGCCTCAATTTTTTTTTGACTTGAACCAATGATCTTAAAATATCGTGACGAATAAAAGAACAAAACTTTACTTCTTTTCGTAACTGTCCGAAAATGGCCCAATATTATGTAAATGCCCCAAAATGGCCGAAAAATTAAGAAAAATACATAAACAATACAAAAAATGCCTCAAAAAAATATCGACTTGCACCAATGACTATAGAATATCGTGATGAATAATAGAAAAAAACTTCACTTCTTTTCGTAACTGTCTGAAAATGACTGAATACTACGTAAATACTCCAAAATGGCCGAAAAATCAACAAAAATACATAAATAACACAAAAAGCGCATCAAAAAAATTTTCACTTGCACCAAAGACCTTAGAATGACATGACGAATAAAAGAACAAAACTTTACTTCTTTTCGTAACTGTCAGAAAACGGTCGAATATTACGTAAATGCCCAAAATGACCGAAAAATGAAGAAAAATACATAAGCAATACAAAATACGCCTCAAAAAAATTTCGACTTGCACCAATGACCTTAGAATATCGTGACGAATAAAAGAACAAGACTTTACTTCTTTTTGTTATTAAACGAAAATGGCCGAAAAATCAAGAAAAGTAAATAAACTATACAAAAAATTCCTCAATTTTTTTTTGACTTGAACCAATGATCTTACAATATCGTGACGAATAAAAGAACAAGACTTTACTTCTTCTCGTAATTGTCCGAAAATGGCCGAATATTACGTAAATGTCCCAAATGACCGAAAAATTAAGAAAAATACATAAACAATACTAAAAACGCTCAAAAAAAATTTGACTTGAACCAATCACCTTAGAATATCGTGACGAATAAGAGAACCAAACTATACATATTTTCGTAACTTTCCAAAAATGGCGGAATATTACATAAATGCCCCAAAATGGCCGAAAAATCACGAAAATACATAAGCAATACAAAAAAGGCTCAAAAGAATTTTGATTTGCATCAATGACCTTAGAATATCGTGACGAATAAAAGAACAAGACTTTACTTCTTTTCGTAACTATTTGAAAATGGCCGAATATTACGTAAATGCCCCATAATGGCCGAAAAAGAAAAATACATAAACAATACAAAAAACGCCTCAATTTTTTTTTGACTTTCACCAATGACCTTACAATATCGTGATAAATAATACCACAAAACTTTACTTCTTTTCGTAACTGTCCGAAAATTGCAGAATATTACGTAAATGCCCCAAAATGGCCAAAAAATAAAGAAAAATACATAAGCAATAAAAAAACGCCTCATAAAAATTTCGACTTGCACCAATGACCTTAGAATATCGTGATGAATAAAAGAACAAAACTTTACTTCTTTTCGTAACTGTCCGAAAATGGCCGAATATTACCCCAAAATGGTGAAATATCAAGAAAAATACATAAACAATACAAAAAACGCTTCAAAAAATTTCAACTTGCACCAATGACCTTGAAATACCGTGACGAATAAAAGAACAAAACTTTACTTCTTTTCGTAACAGTCCGAAAATGGACGAATATTACGTAAATGCCCCAAAATTGATGAAAAATCAAGAAAAATACATAAACAATACATTAAACGCCTTAAAAAAATTTCGAGTTGCACCAATGACCTTAGAATATCGTGACGATTAAAAGAACAAAACTTTACTTCTTTTCGTAACTGTCCGAAAATGACCGAATATTACGTAAATTCCCCAAAATGACCGTAAAATAAAGAAAAATACATAAAATATAAAAAAAATGCCTCAATTTTTTATTGACTTGCACCAAGGACCTTAGAATATCATGACGAATAAAAGAACAAAACATTATTTCTTTTCGTAACTGTCCGACAATGGCCGAATATTACGTAAATTCCCCAAAATGGCCGAAAATTCAAGAAAAATACAAAAAACGCCTCAAAAAATTTCGATTTGCACCAATGACCTTAGAATATCGTGACGAATAAAACAACAAAACTTTACTTCTTTTCGTAACTGTCCGAAAATGGCCGAATATTACGTAAATCCCCCAACATTGCCGAAAAATAAAGAAAAATACATAAACAATAGAAAAAACTCCTCAATTTTTTTTTTACTTGCACCAATGACCCTAGAATATTGTGACGAATAAAACAACAAAGGTTTTCTTCTTTTCGTAATTGTCTGAAAATGGCCGAATATTACGTAAATTCCCCAAAATGGCTGAAAAATCAAGAAAAATACATAAAGAACACAAAAAGCGCCTCAAAAAAATTTCCACTTGCATCAATGACCTTATAATATCGTGAAGACTAAAAGAACAAAACTTTACTTCGTTTGGTAACTGTCCGAAAATTAAAAAAAATACATAAACAATACAAAAAACGCCTCAAATTTTTTTTGACTTGCACGAACGACCTTAGAATATTATAACGAATAAAAGAATAAATTTTTACTTCTTTTCGTAAATATCCGAATATTATGTAAATTCCCCAAAATGGCCGAAAAATCAAGAAAAATACAAAAAAATGCGAATTTTTTTTAACTTGCACCAATAACCTTAGAATATCGTGACAAATAAAAGAACAAAAGTTTACTACTTTTTGTAACTGCTTGAAAATGGCCGAATATTACGTAAATGCCCCCAAAATGGCCGAAAAATCAAGAAAAATAAGTAAACAATAGAAAAACGCCTCAAAAAAATTTCCACTTGCACCAATGACCTTAGAATATCGTGAAGAATAAAAGAACAAAACTTTATTTCTTTCGTAACTGTCCAAAAATGGCCGAATATTACGTAAATGCCCCAAAATGGCTGAAAAATTAAGAAAAATACATAAAAAATACATTAAACGCCTCAAAAAAAATTTGACTTGTACGAATGACCTTAGAATATCGTGACGAATAAACGAACAAAACTTCACTTCTTTTCGTAACCGTTCGAAAATGGCCGATTATTACGTAAACGATCCAAAATGGCCAAAAAATCATGAAAAATACATAAACAATACAAAAAATGCCTTAAAAAAATTTCATCTCGCACCAATGACCTTAGAATATCGTGACGAATAAAAGCAAAAATCTTTTCTTCTTTTCGTAACAGTCCGAAAATGGCCCAATATTACGTCAATACCCCAAAATGGCTGAAAAATCAAGAAAAATAGGTAAACAATACAAAAAACGCCTCAAAAAATATTCAACATGCACCAATGACCTTAGAATATGATGACGAATAAAATAACAAAACTTTACTTCTTTTCGTAACTGTCCGAAAATAGCCGAATATTACTTAAATTCCCCAAAATGGCCAAAAAATCAATAAAAATACATAAACAAAACAAAAAATGCCTCAAAAAAATTTCCACTTACACCAATGACCTTAGAATATCATGACGAATAAAAGAACAAATTTTTACTTCTTTTCGTAACTGTCCGAAAATGGCAGACTATTACGTAAATGCCCCAAAATGGTCGAAAATAAAGAAAAATACATAAACAATACAAAAAACGCCTCAAAATTTTTTTAGACTTGCACCAATGACCTTAGAATATTATGAAGAATAAAAGAAGAAAACTTTATTTCTTTTCGTAATTGTCCGACAATGGCTGAATATTACATAAATGCCCCAAAATGACCGAAAAATCAAGAAAAATTCATAAACAATACAAAAAAAAGCCTCAATTTTTTTTTGACTTGCACCAATAATCTTAGAATATCGTGACGAATAAAAGAACAAAAGTTTACTACTTGTCGTAACTGTCCGAAAATGGCCCAATATTCCTTAAATGCCCCAAAACGGTCGAAAAATCAATAAAAATAAGTAAACAATACAAAAAACGGCTTAAAAACAATTTCGACTTGCACCAATGACATTAGAAGATCATGACGAGTAAAAGAACAAAACATAAATTCTTTTCGTAACTGTCAATATTACATAAATGCCCCAAAATGGCCGAAAAATTAAGAAAAATACATCAACAATGTAAAAAACTCCTCTAAAAAAAATTTGATTTCCTCCAATGAACTTAGAGTGACGAATAAAAGAACAAAACTATACTTCTTTTCGTAACTGTCCGGAAATGGCTTAGTATTACGTAAATGCCCCCAAATTGGCTAAAAAATCAAGAAAAATACATAAATAATACAAAAAACGCCTCAAAAAAAATATCGATATGGATCAATGACCTTAGAATATCGTGACGAATAAAAGAACAAAACTTAACTTCTTTTTGTAACTGTCCGAAAATGACCGAATATTACGAAAATACTCCAAAATTGTCGAAAAATCAAAAAAATACATAAATAATACAAAAAACGGCTCAAATTTTTTTTGACTTGCACATTTGACCTTTTAATATCATGACGAATAAAAGAACAAAACTTTACTTCTTTTCGTAACTGTCCAAAAATGGCCGAATATTACGTAAATACCGCAAAATGGCCAAAAAATTAAGAAAAATACATAAGCAGTACAAAAAACGCCTCAAAAGAATTTCAACTTGCACCAATGATCATAGAATATCTTGACGAATTAAAGAATAAAACATTACTTCTTTTCGTAACTGTCCGAAAATGGCCGAATATTACGTAAATGCCCCAAAATGGCCGAAAAATCAAGAAAAATACATAAACAATAAAAAAAAACGCCTCAAAAATATTTCGAGGTGCAACAATGACCTTAGAATATCTTGAAGAATAAAAGAATAAAACTTTACTTCTTTTCGTAACTGTCCGAAAATGGCCGAATATTACGTAAATTTCCCAAAATGGCCGAAAAATCAAGAACACAACATAAGCAATACATAAAACGCCTCAAAAAAATTTCGACTTGCACCAACGACCTTAGAATATCGTCACGAATAAAAGAACAAAACTTTACATCTTTTCGTAACTATCTGAAAATGTCCGAATATACGTAATTCCCCAAAATGGGCAAAAAATCAAGAAACATACATAAAAAATATAAAAACGCCTCAAAAACATTTCGACTTGCACCAATGACATTAGAATATTGTGACGAATAAAAGTACAAAACTTTACTTCTTTTCGTAACTGTCCGAAAATCGCCGAATATTACATAAATGCTCCAAAATGGCCGAAAAATCAAGAAAAATACATACACATTACAAAAAATGCCTCAAAAAAATTTCGACTTGCACCAATGACCTTAGAATATTGTGAGGAATAAAAGAACAAAACTTCACTTCTTTTCGTAACTGTCTGAAAATGGCCTAATATTACGCAAATTCCCCAAAATGGCTGAAAAATGAAGAAAAATACATAAGCATTACAATAAACGCCTCAAAAAAAAATGACTTGCACTAATGACCTTAGAATATCGTAACGAATAAAATAACAAAACTTTACTTCTTTTCGTAACTGTCTGAAAATGGCCGAATATTACCTAAATGCCCCCAATGGCCGAAAAATCAAGAAAAATACATAAACAATACAAAAAACGCCTCAAATTTTATTTTCACTTGTACCAATGACCTTAGAAAATAGTGACGAATAATAGAACAAAACTTTACTTCTTTTCGTAACGGTCCAAAAATAGCCGAATATTACGCAAATACCCCAAAATGGCCGAAAAATCAAGAAAAATACATAAACAATTGAAAAAATGCCTCAATTTTTTTTTGACTTGCACCAATCACCTTAGAATATCGTGACAAATAAAAGAACAAAACTTTACTTCTTTTCGTAATTGACCGAAAATGACCAAATATTACGTAAATGCCCTAAAATAGCCGAAAAATCAAGAAAAATACATAAACAATACAAAAAACCTTCAAAAAAATTTCGACTTGCACCAATGATCTTAGAATATCGTGACGAATAAAAGAAAAAAACTTTACTTCTTTTCGTTACTGTGCGAAAAAGGCCGAATATTACGTAAAAGCCCCAAAATAGCCGAAAAATCAAGAAAAATTACATAAACAATACAAAAAATGCCTCAAATGTTTTTGATTGCACCAATGACCTTAGAATATCGTGACGAATAAAAGAAAAAAACTTTGCTTCTTTTCGTAACTGTCTGGAAATTGCCGAATATTACGTAAATTTCCCAAAATGGCCGACAAATCAAGAAAAATACATAAACAATATAAAAAACGTATCAAACTTTTTTTGACTTGCACCAGTGACCTCAGAATATCGTGACGAATAAAACAACAAAACTTTACTTCTTTTCATAACTGTCTGAAAATGGCCGAATGTTACGTAAATGCCCCAAAATGGCCGAAAAATCAAGAAAAATACATAAACAATACAAAAAACGCCTCAAAAAAATTTCAACCTGCACCAATGACCTTAGAATATTGTGATGAATAAAAGAACAAAACTCTACTTCTTTTCGTAACTGTCCGAAAATGGCCGAATATCACGTAAATTCCCCAATATGGGGTAAAAATCAAGAAAGATACATAAACAAAATAAAAAGCGCCTTAAAATTTTTTCGACTTGCACAAATGAGCTTAGAATATCGTGACGAATAAAAGAACAAAACTTTACTTCTTTTCGTATCTGTCCGAAAATGGCCGAATATTACGTATCGAAACGAAAAAAATGAACAAAACTTTAATCTTTTTCGTTACTGTCCGAAAAATAACATAAAAATTAATTTTTCCTTGTAAATGTATGAAAGATATAAAAATCAATAAAAGTACATCAAAACACCTCAAAAAATTATCAAACTGCTCAAATGATCATAGAATATCGAAACGAAAAAAATGAACAAAACTTTACTCTTTTTCGTAACTGTCCGAAAACTAACAAAAAAATTAATTTTTCCTCGTAAATGTCCGAGTGATATAAAAATCAAGAAAAGTATATCAAAACACCTCAAAAAATTCTCAAACTGCACCAATGACCTTAGAATATCGAAACAAAAAAATGACTAAATTTTTTACTCTTTTTCGTAACTGTCCGAAAAATATCAAAAAATTTAATGTTTCCTCTTAAATGTCCGAAAGATAAAAAAATCAAGAAACCTATATCAAAACACTTCAAAAAACTCTCAAACCGCACTAATGACCTTAGAATATCGAAACGAAAAAATGAAAAAAACTTTACTCCTTTTTGTAACTGTCCGAAAAATAACAAAAAATTTAGTTTTTCCTCGTAAATATCCGGAAGATATTAAAATCATGAAAAGTACATCAAAACACCTAAAAAAATTCTCAAACTGCACCAATGACCTTAAAATATCGAAATTAAAAAATGAACAAAACTTTACTCTTTTTCGTAACAATCCAAAAAATAACATAAAAATTATTTTTTCCTCGTAAATGTCCGAAAGATAAAAAAAATCAAGAAAGGTACATCAAAACACCTTAAAAAAATTTCAAACTGCACCAATGATCTTAAAATATCGAAACAAAAAAATGAACAAAACTTTAATCTTTTTTATTACTGTCCGAAAAATAATAGAAAATTTAATTTTTCCTTGTAAATGTCCGGAATATAACAAAATCCAGAAAAGTACATCAAAACACCTCAAAAAATTCTCAAACTGCACCAATGACCTTACAATATCGAAACGAAAAAATAAACAAATTTTTTACTCTTTTCATCACAGTCCTAAAAATAATAATAAATTTAATGTTTCCTCGTAAATGTCCGAAAGATATATAAAAATAAAGAAAAGTACATCAAAACACCTAAAAAATTCTCAAACTGCATCAATGACCTTAAAATATCGGAAAGAAAAAATGAACAAAACATTACTCTTTTTCGTAACTGTCCGAAAAATAACAATTTTTTTTTCCTCATAAATGTCCGAAAGATATAAAAATCAAGAAAAGTACATCAAAACACCTCAAAAAAATTCTCAAACTACACCAATAACCTTAGAATATCAAAAGAAAAAATGAACAAAACTTTACTCTTTTTCATAACTGTCCGAAAAATAACAAAAAACTTAATTTTTCTTCGTAAATGTCCGAAAGATACAAAAAATAAGAAAAGTACATTAAAAAACCTCAAAAAAAATTTAAACTGCACCAATGACCATGGAATATCGAAACAAAAAAATGAACAAAACTTTACTATTTTTCGTAACAGTTCAGAAAATAACAAAAAAAATATTTTTTTCTCGTAAATGTCCGAAAGATATAAAAATCAAGAAAAGTATATCAAAACACCTCAAAAAACTCACAAACTGCACCAATGACCTTAGAATATCGAAACAAAAAAATGAACAAAACTTTATAGTTTTTCAAAAATATCCGAAAAATAACAAAAAATTTAATTTTCCTCGTAAATGTCTGAAAGATATAAAAATCAAGAAAAATACATCAAAACACCTTAAAAAAATTTCAAACTGCACCAATGACCTTAGAATATCATAACGAAAAAATAAACAAAACTTTACTGTTTTTCGTAACTGTCCGAAAAAAACAAAAAATTAAGTACATCAAAACATCTCAAAAATTTCTCCAACTGCACCAATGACCTTAGAATATCAGAACAAAAAAATGAACAAAACTTTACTCTTTTACGTAACTTTCCGAAAAATAACAAAAAGTTTAATTTTTCCTCGTAAATGTCCGAAAGATATAAAAATCAAGAAAAGTACATCAAAAAACCTCAAAAAATTCTCAAACTGCACCAATGACCTTAGAATATCGAAACGAAAAAATGAACACAACTTTACACTTTTTCCTAACTGTTCGAAAAATAACAAAAACTTTAATTTTTCCTCGTAAATGTCTGAAAGATATATAAATCAAGAAAAGTACATCAAAACACCTCAAAAAAAATTCTCAAAATGCACCAATAACCTTTGAATATCGAAAAAAAATAATATTTTTTTTAAACTCTTTTTCGTAACTGTCCGAAAAATAAAAAATAAATTAATGTTTCCTCGTAAATGTTCGAAAGATATAAAAAACAAGATAACTACATCAAAACATCTCAAAAGATTCTCAAACTGCACTAATGACCATAAAATATCGAAACG
>JAJONR010002431.1:0-43584 GCA_029582245.1 Solanum etuberosum | reverse complement strand
AATACATAGTCCCCATATACTCTTTTGAAGAAATGAACTTCACTCTTTACTCTTTACTCAACTCAATGCTCAAGTCTTTAAAACAAGTTTTAAAGCAATTTGTAAAAAGACTTCTTAAAATAGGGTTCATGATGAATTATGGACGTGAACGACTCAATTCAAGCTTTTCAATAACCATAGATAGAACTCAATACTCGGAACTCAAGAACTCCAGAACTCAAGGAGTCAATGATACTACTCATCTCAAGAATACTCGACTCGGAGGGTTCATGCGAAACTATGGGCATGAACTACTCAACTCAAGGACTAAATGATACCTCTTATCTCAATACTGCTCGACTCATTGGGTTCATACGGAATTATGGGCATGAACTACTCAACTCAAGGACCTTCATGGGTAACATGTAGTAGCCCCATGATTAGAAATATAATCCCAAAAATGATTAGGAACTCAATACTCAATACTTAGAACTTGAAGATACTACTCCTCTCTAAGATACTAAAATTATGGAGTTCATGAAGAATTTATGGGCATGAACGACTTGACTCGAGGGTCTCCACAACAATATGGAACTCTTGTATACGATTCTTCTTATTCTCATACTTACTTCCTCAAAACATAGCTCAACCTGATAGTTGATCTCAAAGGATTCACAATTGAAATCAAAGACTTTCTTGAGCTCTACTCTTAACTCTCTCTTGAATGTGAATTATGAATTCAAGAGTGATGGTTCATGATATGAAGGATCTCGTGATGATAAAGTAGACTCATGAATACATTCTCCTCAAAAAGACTCAAGGGACTTTCTCAAAAATGTTCGAAAGAACTCTCAAGACTTAACTCTTAGCTCTACCTTGAATTTGAATTATGAATTCAAGGTCATGATTTGTGGTAGGAAAGATATTTTGATGATTAAAAGTGTTTTAGATAGTTAATCATGATAAACAGTTGAAAAATACTGTCTGGGGAGCAAGTCCTCGAAGCGGAGATGCGTTTTAATATTTGGTCGAAATAAATTTTGAGGTGGAAGGGTCTGTGACATCTCCGCGACACAGAGAGAAAAAATATCACTTCTGAGGAACAGGTCCACGTCATGGACCTGGTCCTTGTTTTCTATCCGACTTTTTCTTCCTCGTTTTCTAACCCCAATTCACCTAAATTCAATTATGTTTCTCAATTTATCTTTAGATTCAGATACCCAATACATTTACACAAGAATCTAATCAAACACAACTCTATATTCGACACGATTTCCTCAAGAACTCATCAATCTCATCTAAACTCAAGAACGAAAGCCAATTTCAAGTACACAATTAAGAACACCAAACTTTCAACTTTCTAGAATGAATTTCTCTGAAATTAACATGATTGGAGCGTGGATGAACAAACCCAATACTATGGAAACTTATATACCTCTTAGGGATCAAACCCTTGGTGAAAATCCGCAACAAAAGTCAAGAACCTCGACGAACGCCTTGATCCTTTCCTCTTTTCTCTTATTTTCTCTTCTTGAACTCTCAACTAAAACCCTAGGCATATATTAGGATTATAAAACTGAGCCTAATAGCATTAGACCCTTAAAACCTTACTAAAAACGAATTAAATCTGATTGGGTAAGGAAAAGACAAAAATAGCTCTTACTATTTTCGGGTAACTTTCCTTAACTGGACAGCTTGACTTCAAAAGGGCATATCTCACTCATCCGACCTCGAAACGTAGCAAACTCAGTGGCGTTGGAAAGATAATTCAAAAAACTTTAATTAGCTATCATGTAGTCCACCTAACTCATCATGTACTAAGAGTTATGGTTGTTTGAAGTTGACCCAGAACTCATAACTTAAGCATAACTTGCAAAATTTTAGATTTTGCTATTTCCAATTTAGTTCTTTTTGGAACTCAAGGTGTTACATCTAGTGACCTTAACACTCAAGAAATTTTAAATTCCTTGGTAAAATCCTACTCACAATGAAGGATGGTTCGAGTCTTAGCTCAAATTTTTTTTGGGGTGTTACACTTAGTTTATCAAATCTGCAAGATTATCACAAATTTTAACACAACTAATATTGATGGTATACCAGTGATCAATATGATCTCACAATATTGTGTTTTCTTCTCATGAGTCTTAATTTACCATTATAACAACAATTTTGTATTCAACCATTATATTGGTGCTATCACAATTAATCAAAATTGAAAAATTATTTTCTCAAAATAAAGTGTTTCAATTCACTTTTTCACTAGTTGAAGTCTGATTTTTTATTACTTCAACCTCCATAGTAGATAAGCAAGCAATATAATATTTTTTTCTCACTTCCAACAAATAGCACCAATTTTCTCCTCTTGTTTTCTTGTACCTGCTAAGTACTTTTTCTGCCAACATAATATAAAGTCAGGTTGTTAGTCACATAACTCATATTTTTATTAGACTAGCAAACTTCCTTTTTTTATTTGTCACAACTTTGTCACAACTTTGTCACATAGTTGAACCAATAGGAGTTGCAAGACTCACACAACCAACAAAATTGTATTTCATAATTTTTTCAATATTATATGACTTGACAAGGAAAATTTCATCATATGTTTATGATACTTTTTCATTTCAAGAATGAATTTTTTCTCACCCAAAACATTTCATGTTAAATGGCTACTCAACATGTTTTTCATAATTTATTTATAACTCTCATGTTAGAGCCAAAAATCATCTCATTATAGCCAAACAACAAAATGTGATTTATTCCACAATAAATATATGCACTTGTAATACTCTTTTTTTAGAGCATTTCTCAAAGATGCACAAATCACAATGACACAAATATTTTTTTCATTTCACTAACCCCCACTATTTTAAGAATTTAAATATTATTTTTTCATGAAAAGTAGTAGCACTTTATTCATGAAAATACTAGGTAAAAAGGTTTTTTTTTTTCTTTCTTTACCTTTTCTCCACTTGAATTGAGCAAGTAGAAAAATAATTTACCGTACACGTCTTCTCTTCCATCTCTTGAAGAGAGCGACGTTGAGTAGAATTATGTTGAGATCCCTATCTTGATATCCACACTTTTTAAAACTATAACAAAAACATGAATCTCCTTAAAATTATTGGTGTAATACACCACAAATATAATAAATTACAGTTGAAATAAATGAACAAAAATCACTAAATAAATCTTTAGGATGAGGCGGTGGACAATAAAATTTGCATCGTGATAATAATAAACAAGAACGGAAAATAATCGGAACAATCGTTTTATTGATTTGAAGTGCGAGTGTTACAATCTCTATGATTCCACTGAATTCGGCTTTTCGGATATATTTCAAGGGCTCTTGAGCTTGATCTTGATTTTTTCTTGATCTTGAACTTGGAATTTATCTTGATCTTGATCTCGATCTTGAACTTTATCTTGGATTCAAGGGTTTCAGAGCTTGTTCTTGAATCTTCGATGAACTTGAACTTGAACTTTATCTTGATCTTGACTTCTAGTTGAATTCAAGGGTTTCGAGCTTGATCTTGAATCCGGTGGTCTTGATCTTAAACTTGATCTTGATCTTCAACTTGAACTTTATCTTGATCTTAATCTTGAACTTTATCTTGGATTCAAGGGCTTTGGAGCTTGTTCTTGAATCTTCGATGAACTTGAACTTGAATTTTTTATTGATCTTGAATTCTAGTTGAATTGAAGGGCTTCGAGCTTGATCTTGAATCAAGTTGTCTTGATCTTGAACTTGATCTTGAACTTGAACTTGATCTTGGATTCAAGGGCTTTGAAGCTTGTTCTTGAATCTTCGATAAACTTGAACTTGAACTTTATCTTGAACTTGAATTCTAGTTGAATTCAAGGGCTTCGAGCTTGATCTTGAATCCGGTGGTCTTGATCTGGATCATTCTGGAACACTTGAATTCTCGAACTTGTAGCTTGTAGAGAAATCTGCGGCTTTTGATCAACAAGCTTTCTCTAGCTTCTTGTTAGAATTCTTGGTACTCTATTCTGAATTATGAGGACCCGTATTTATAGTTTTAGAATAGAGGAGTTGTGATAGGAATAGGATTCCCTTCGGCCAATCAGATTTAAGTGACATGGCATATGGGCTTTATGGAGCGGACTTTAATTAAATCCATATTTATTGGATTTAAATAATTAACTCAATTATATTAATCTATAGTATTTATTTTGACTAATATATTCATCAATTTAATATAATCAGAATCATTTAATAAATTTATATTTAATAAAGTTTAAATGATTACAAATGCCCCCTTCTTCAAGTCTTATCGAGATATTTTATCTTTGAAAGACTAGGGTTGAAGAATTTGAAGACTTCAACTTGTATATTCTTCAACCTGCAAACTTGAAGAATTTGAAGACTTCAACTTACAAACTTGGAGATTTTGAAGACTTCATGTTGAAACAACTTTTATTCATAGGGGTTTTCCCTATCGAGTCACCACCATTTGGTGCAAGTCTGAAGTTTGATGAAAGATTACTCATAGCTTTAACTTTCATGTGACAGATCAAGTGGTTTTTGACACTCATGCAAAACTTAGAATATGATTCTAAGTGCCTACGTACCTCAATGAAGAGGATCATGTCACAACGTAGCTCTGAGAGAGTTTTTTTTTTATCGTACACAGTTTATACTCTTGCGGGCCAAGAGTGACATGTAGTTTAGACTCGTACCTTAAAGAGCATTTTGACTTGAAGATTTAGCTCAAATTTAAAGAGCTTTATGATATATAGTTTAGGCTCGTGTTCCAGAAGCATTTTAACTTGAAGATTTAGCTCAAATTTAAAGAGCTTTATGATATACAATTTAGGTTCGTGGCTCAAGGAGCATTTTAACTTGAAGATTTAGCTCAAATTTAAAGAGTTTTATAATATACAGTTTAGGCTCGTGTCTCAAGGAGCATTTTTACTTGAAGACTTAGCTCAAATTTAAAGAGCTTTATGATATACAGTTTAGGCTCGTGTCTCAAGGAGCATTTCAATTTGTAGATTTCACTCAAATTTGAAGAGCTTTCTGACGTACAGTTTAGGCTTGTGTTTCGAGGAGCATTTCAACTTGAATATTTAGCTCAAATCGGAAGTGTTTTGAGACATACAGTTTAAGCTCGTTTTTCAAGGAGCATTTTAGCTTGAAGATTTAACTCAAATTTGAAGAGCTTTGTGACATACAGTTTAATCTCGTGCGTCTAGAAGCATTTCCACTTTAAGATTTATCTTGAATTTAAAGAGCTTCATTATATGAAGGCTTAGGTAAAATTTGAAGAGTTCTACGTTTAAAAGATTTAGGTTAAATTTGAAGACCTTCCAAACTTAGGGATTTAGATCAAATTTGAAGAGCTTCGTACAGTTTAGGCTCGTGCGTCTAGGAGCATTATAACTTGCAGTTTAGGCTCATACGACGAGGAGCATTGTAACTTGCAGTTTAAGCTCGTGCGTTAAGGAGCGTCTAGATATAGATTGACTCTTCAAAGTTATCTTCGGATGCAAACTGTAACACCCTGGAAACTAGTAGGCTAAACTAGAGCTAAACGTGAGGGTTAACGTCAAGGAAGAAGGGTTAGGGCCAAGGGAAAATAGGAAAGGGCCAAGGAACTTCCCTATGACCACGAGGGCCTTCACGACCAGTGGTAGTCAGCACGAGTCATGGTGCCACTCGTGGAGGTGGATGAAGTAGCCTCCTTAAGGCTGCCCCAAATTGGCTCCTCCACACGAGCCACTTCACGGCTCATGAAGCCTTAGACGAGTCGTGGGAGTGGCCTTTGTCATGCCTTGGTGGTGTGAGCATGGTGAGGAAGTGGCAAGCTACTGCCTCAAGGCCCACGAGAGGGATCACGGCTCGTGGCATGCTCCACGGCTCATGGATCCCCTCGTGAGGTTGCCTTGGGCGTGTGGGCTAAAAGGCATGAATGCCTAGCCACTACCTGAAGTCCACGAAGGGGACCACGGCTCGTGGTCATGACCACGGCTCGTGGAGCCCCACGTGGTCCCTAGCAGCTCACTTTAAGTGAGGGATGTTTTTGGAAATTCCAGTTTAAGTCCAATCAAAGTGAAGTCGTTTTGGGTAAGTTTAGGGCCATTATATAAGTCATTTTAAGTCAAATTCACCTAAACGAAGTCATATTTTCCAAACACACAATTATTTCCCCAAGTTCATCTCCTCTCCAAAAATTCTCTCTCTAGAACTTCAAGGAAGAAGAAGAAGAAGGAAGTTGGAGCTAGGGTTCAAGGAGAAAGGTTTTCTACTCAATTTCATTGGATTCCATTGCTAAGTTATGGTAGTCCTTCATCCATGGATAGCTTTCATCCATGGAGTCCCTTCAAAACCCCAATTTCAAATATAGAAATTCCCCGAAAGCTAGGGTTTGTCTCCAAGTCATGGGTTCCTTACAAAAATTATTCTAATGATTTAATTACTTTCTATTATGATTGAATTAATGATTTATTATTATTTTTATGTTGAAATCCCCAAGAACCCATGAAACCCCCACATTACTCAATTATGATCTTTTTATGTGGGTTTGATGATTATAGAAGAATGTTATGAGATTATGTATGTAGTGATTGGGTTACTTGAATTATGATTATATCCATGTCTAATGTAGTAATTCTATAAGTATTGATTGAATATGATCTATGGTTCTTGAAAGGCAAAGTATGAGAATTATGCATGAGTATGAGAATTATGTATATGCTTAAAGAACACTTTGAGAGTAAAGTGATTATGATTATGATCTAGTTGTTGTGTTGGTGAAAGTTTATCCTCATATACACACTTATGTACGATTATGATATGATGTGAAAGGTTTTCTCATAATATGATGATTCTAAGGTTGAAAGGCTATTCTCACCTATTGAATCTATGAGCTATTGTATGAATTATGTTGGATTGAGTGTCAAGGCATTCTTTCATGATTATGAACTTAAGTCAAGACTTAATATGTAACACATGGAATTAATTATTAGCACCGAGTGGATATGAATATGAG
Source organism: Solanum etuberosum (assembly GCA_029582245.1). Taxonomy (NCBI): domain Eukaryota; kingdom Viridiplantae; phylum Streptophyta; class Magnoliopsida; order Solanales; family Solanaceae; genus Solanum; species Solanum etuberosum. The sequence goes on along the minus strand of JAJONR010002431.1, from coordinate 36,595 downwards.
ATGGGAGCTTTTACACTAGTTGAGTCCGGCTTTCCAAATGGGTTCCTTCTACCTTAGTTGAGTCCGGGTTCCCAAAGTATGTACCTCATGAGATGGAAACCTTCTACCTTAGTTGAGTTCGGGTTTCTAGTAGCAATCTCCTTATCCCATAAACTATGTTCCCTCATAGGTATTTAGCTAGTGGATCAACCTAAGCTAAGAGTATGGTTCTACCTTAGGCAAGTAGGACGACCCCTTTTCAGTATGGGGTAGACACCGAATTCCATGGTAAGCTCACATGGTCAATTTCGGTTAAAGCTTGTTCCCCATCATTACAATATTATGAACAAGAATATGAATTATGAACTATAGCTACTCAAGAAGCTTTACTTAGTATGGGTTCGATTATGGAATCTTATCCATGCATTGCACAAGTATGCTTTGAGGGTATTTATGATATGTTCCTCTTATAATATGATGATCTATGAGTTGATTATGCTTATGGCTTATGCTTTTCCACTATCTTCAAAATGATGTTGTAACTTAGTAAATTGCATGCATTCAACTAAAATGTCCCTTTTAGCATGTTTTCCATATTTTTATGCATGGCTATCATACTTAGTGCATTTTTGTACTAACCCATATTTTCCTACATTTTTCCTAAGTGTAGGGTCCGGTTCTTAAGGCGGTCATCATCTGGTTAAAGCTTGGATTCGACTATTCTTCTAGCTTTTGGTGAGTCCTCATGATTCGAGGACGGATGTGTCCCTTGAAGTTTCATTTCTAGTATATCATTTTTGGACTATGTTGTATGGGCTGCGTCCCTTTTTATTTGAACTGCTGTAATAGATGGCTAGAATGAGACAAGTCTAGACTTCCGCTTTCCTTTATGAAAACTTTTGGACTTGAAATGCGTTTTATTCTCTTTATTGTTCTATGCTTATGTTATGATATGCTAAGTGGTTTACATAGTGCCTTTTGGGGTTCTATGTACCTTTTTGCATCTAGGGGTAACCCCGGATCGTGACAAACTTAATAATCACAGCACAAGGTTTAGAATGATTCTAGGATAATGTCTCATAAGCCACATCTAGTAGAGTCTTGTTCATAAGTGTGAAGCGCGCCATATTTATGAATGAGAGGTTATAAGATGTTTAGGAAATTTCAGTTCTTTCATTACTCTTAAGTCGTGCCTTAGAGTTTAAATCTATAAAGTCCCTCTTCTAATTCTCCTTTTGTGTCTTCAGGATATGAATACACGAAGGGCTAACGCTAGAAGGATGGAAGATGAGAATGTGAATCAAGGAGCTCCTCCTCAATGTCACGCCCCGAGGCTACCCGCAGGACGCGGACACGAGACCTAGGATCACGAGTGACCCCAAGCTAACCCTGAGCTGGCATATCATAAGCATACTAGAAGCTTTCTGAATAAAATATACTATGCGGAAGCTTAAAACCATAACTAACTGAAAGTGGGGAATACCAAATACTCATCTGAATATATATACTGAATAAGAGTTTTAATGATACTGGAAAATCAAACTCAACTAAAGTTGAATCTAAACTATGTCTGAAATAAGCCTCTAACTGACTAGAGATTCTGGGACATGCCCCCAGCTAACTCTAGTAAAACTGAAACAAAACTGAAAGACAGAAATAGAAAACATGTCAATCGTCCTCGAAGAATGAGGACTCACCACTGAAGCTGCTGAACTAGAGATCGGGAACCGATCTACGCGTGATCTAGATGCTGAGAACCTGGACCTACATCACAGAAAGATATAGCATAGAGTATGCGTCAGTACTTGAAAGGTACTGAGCATGCAGGATAGAATAAAGCTGAATAAAAAATATAACTGAGCATGATACTATACTGGAAATACTGAACATGAACTAACTGAATGCAAGGACCAAGTTTATAACAAGCTGAGACTGAAATCTGACTGTAACTGATAACATGGTCAATGCAATAGAATCTGACTGTGAGAGAGCTACTAATAACCGACATAAAACCACATGAGCTAAATGTGGAGTCCGATGTATACGCCCCATCGAGAGGACCCAATATACAGTGCCAGAGGTATAGAGGCATGACTGGTGTGATCACTAAAATGATGCCCACATATGGGACTTACATCCTATAGGGCACGTAGTTCTAGGACTATTCGGGTACGCTGAACCCTAGTCCAACTCGGTATTAAGTCTACTCCCAAATGATTATGTAAATAACACATTATGACTGAATTTTTGTAATACTGGATAGCTCAAAATACTGACATGCAAAATCTGAAAATGCAAAATTAATGTACTGATAATGAAACATTCGTAACTGGGGCATGTATATCTGAATATAACTGACCTAGCATGTGTAATTCATGAACTAAACGAATCTACACAACTAGGGTTCCGAATTTCATGCAAGAACTGAAGCAACAACATAATAATCTGATTTGGATCATTCTAGCAGCTAAAATCCAACAATTTCTAACATTCAAGAAATCCTAGGTCTAGATAATATCAAGGGAATCAAGATTCTGACTGAAATCTAGGGACCTATTAGGCGAAAGGAACCCACTAGTGAAATCCTACATACCTGGTGATGAATTCCACCGAGAAATCTTTCGATTTCAGGGCTGGAACTGATGAAACCTTGCTGCGGTCTTGGACTAGGGCTGGTCGACTCTTTCTCCTTCTGCGTTCTAAGTTTTTGGTGAATGATTGATTAGGGTAAGTTCTAATTTAGTTTCTAGGCTGAAACTGACCAAAACTACGTAGTTTAGGAGTTAAACGACATAGTTTAGGGGTCCAACGCATAAAGAAAAGACCAAAAAGAACCCTGACTTAACTAATGTCGGGAATAACCGACGGACCGTGGCTGGATCGACGGTCCGTGCTGGTCATCCGTCGAATGGAGTCTAGGGCTAGCACCTGAAGGCCACGATCCACGGACCTGGACCACCGCCCGTGGTCTGACCTACAGTCCGTAGGTCCTAGCCGTTGGTCATGCCTTAGCTGAATTTTCTAGAGTTCTGGAACTAGAAATCTGGTGTCCGACCTATGGCCTTGGACCACGGACCGTGGTCTGACCTACGGTCCGTAGGTCCTGGCGTGGGTTTACCCTTAGCCAAATTTCCTGGACTTTCTGGGGAGGAGCTGCAGGTGGCCATCCACGGACCCCAATATGGTCCGTTGGTCACTCTACTGTCCGTAGGTGGCACCTGCAACTTCTGGAATTCTGCATTTCTGGTAGTTCTAACATACGGGGTGTTACATTATCTCCCCCTTGGGATCATACGTCCTCGAATGAAGACTAAACTAGCTGAAAATGGAGGGAAAGAGCTGCAAACCCTACCACTAAGTACTGAAAACTGAGTTCCGACTGAACTGAGTTCCAAGGACATACAAATACACTGAAAATGCAACTACAAACTGAAGAAACATGATACTAAGACTGAATCTGCGCATAAATGACTGAAAAATGTGTCGATTTGGGTGACAGCAGATATGTTTGTTGATGTTATACTTGATGTCACGACCCAAGAGTACCCCCTAGATGTGACAAGGCGTACTCAACCCCGAAAGGTCTCATACAAGCCCCTTAGCATATCATAGCATAAGATAAAAGAAATGATGCAAAATTTAAAAACTGTTATCCATACAATCGAGGTCTTTTATAAAAGCAAGCGGAAGTCTAACTTGTCTCAAATAGCCATCTAATACAATCTTTGAATAAAAAATAGGGTCACAACCCTTTCAACATAATCCGAAAGGAAATAACTAGAAAGAAACTACAATTGACTCATACGTCCTCGAATCTTGAGGACTCACCACAAGCTAGGAGAATAGCCGATCCAAGCTTGAACCAATAGAAGATCACCTTAAGAACCGAAACCTACACTTATAGAAAAATGTAGAAAATATGGGTTAGTACAAAAATGCACTAAGTATGATAACCATGCATAAAATCATGCTAATAAGGACATTTTAGTTGGAAACCACGCTATATGCCAAGTTGAGAATCATCATGAAACTTTAGTATAAAAGCATAAGTCACAAGCATACTCAATATATAGATCATCATAGCATAATAGAACCATCTCATAAGTAACCCTAAGTTATACTTGTGCAATACATAGATAAAGATCCCATAATCCCATCTACACTAAGTATCACTTTTACGTCACCATAATCACACTTACCATTCTTTGATCTCATCTTTAGGTAATACTCATAGACAAGGAAACCTTCACATTTACTAAGTCATATCAAGGAAAGTAACTCATAACCACCATCCACATCAAGCATTTATCATTACATTTAGCCTTCATGTCCACATACTTAGTAGCATCATCATAAGCATATTCATTTCATAAATCATTAAAGCATAAAGGAACACACCATAACTACTCTCAAAGACTACTTGTGCAATGCAAGGATGAAGTTCCATACCCCCACCCACACTAAGTAGTGCATTCTTGAGAAGCCATAGTTCATTACCATTCATTGTGGGGGAAAGCCTTAACCGACATAGACCATGTGAGCAAATCATGGAATCTCGGTGTTACCCACACTGAATAAGGGAGTCCTATTTGCCTAGGGTAGAACCGTAAATTTAGCTTAGGTGAATCCACTAGCTAGTAACCTATGTGGGCATATAGTTATGGGATAGGGAGATTGCTACTAGATACCCCGCCTCAACTCACGTATGGGCATCCATCTCAAGAGATTGCAACTAGATACCCCGCCTCAACTCACATATGAGTATCCATCTCAATCAATATCCACTCGGTGCTTAGCATTATTCCCCACGGAGTACTTAATATTTCATTACTTGAGATCATTAAAATGTGATATAGAGATTGTTACTAGAAACCCCGCCTCAACTCACATATGAGTATCCATCTCAATCCCAACATTCATTCATAAGATAGCTCATAGATTCAATAGGTGAGAATAGCCTTTCATCCTAAGAATCCCCTTATTGTGAGAAAACCTTTCACAACATGTCATTACCATTCATAAGTGTATAATTGAGAATAGCCTTTCAATCAACACATCATCATTAACATAATCATAGAAACTTCATTCATAGGTGTGTGTGTATGTGAGAATAGCCTTTCAACAACACCATAATTACATCATAGTCATAATCACCTTCTTCTCAAAGTATTCATAAAGCATGTACAAAAAATCATGATCATACAAAATTCTCATAATTTTCCCTTCAAGGACCATGAATCATAATTCACCAACACATCTAGAATTACTACAATAGAAATGGATGATAAAATAATTTAAGTAATCAATTTATAACATTCATAATTATACAATATTCTAATAACATCAATCAATACCCACACTTTAAGATCCACTTTGAGAAAATAGAGGAATTCATGGATTCTTGAGGAATTCATCATAAAACAGTAGTAAATCATCAATTTTATCATAATATAAAGTAATTAAATCATTCAAATCGTTTTTAAAGTGAATCCATAACTTGGAGTAAAATCCTAGCTCTTTGGAATTTCTTACTTTGAAATTGGGGGTTTTGGAGTGGCTCTATGGGTGAAGTCTACTCATAGATGAAAAGCTACCATACCTTATTGAAGATTCACCATGAAATTGAGTATAAAAGGCTGCTCCTTCAACCCTAGACTTCACTTTCTTCCTCTTCTTCCTTGAAACTCTAGAGAGAGAATTATTTGGGGAGGGAATTGATTTGATTTGGAAATTGATAGCTATGATTTGATGACTTATTTTAGGTGGTTTAAATCCTTATATAGTTAGTCTATTTTAGTGCAAAACGACACCACTTAACAATTAATTAAAAAGGAAAACACGAAACTACCCCTAAGCCCAACTGCCGAAAGGCAGTTTCCAGCCCTCACCCACGACCACCATCTATGGACCGTGGATGGACCCACGGCCTGTGCTGGTGAACCGTGGTTTGGGTCTGGGCTTGAAAAACAGGGGAAGGTCACACCTTGACCCATGACCCCTTCCCACTGGGTGTGGGTCCATCCACCGCTCGTGGATGTCCTTCGTGGGTGGCCACTGTTTTGGACAGTTTTGTGGGCTGCTTTAGGGTCCTCCCCAAGGACCGTTGGTTGGTCTTTGGGGAGTCGTACCTTGATTTTTAAAACAAAAAACTCATATATTAAGTGCCGGGAGTTATTTACGACTCCAACCTTTTACGTTAAACCCCAATTAGGCTACTAGTTTATACATTAGTCTCTATCTTAGTCTACTAGTTTTTACCGGGTGTTACACCTGAACACTATAATGGGTTATTAGATTCTGCGTAGAACAACTTGTTATCAGATGGATATACTAATTTTGGGGTGGCATTGGAAATTAAGAAAAAGATTCCAGTTGAACTAAGAAAGGGCAAAGAGACTGTTATCGGGGCAGGTCTTGCTGGGTTGGCAGCTGCGAGACAACTGATCTTATTTGGCTTTGCGGTTACTGTTTTGGAGGGACGAAAGTAGGTAGGTGGAAGGGTGTACAAAAAAATGATGGAAGGAGGGAATAAGGTGGCAACTGCTGATTTAGGAGGGAGTGTTTTGACAGGTACACTAGGGAATCCGCTTGGTCTGTTGGAACGACAGTTGTCGTATACACTTCATAAGGTGAGAGAACAATGTCCATTCTATCGTGCTAACGGAAAGCTTGTTGATGAGTATTTGGATAAAAAGTGGAGGTTGCTTATAACTCGCTTTTGGATAAGGCAAGAAAGCTCATGCAAGAAGTTTTCTCACGACTGGAAGCACATATCCATAACCACTACCCAGTGGTTTAGACCCAATGTTGTGATTACGAGAATATTCAAACTTGGAGGAAGTGACATCCCCTTAGAAGGGCCAATTTCTTACTTGCCAGAGGCGTAGAGGTGAAGCAGCTCGCTACTACATTAGTTAAGATATCCCCAACAGATAAAGTGGTTTCGTGTCCTCTGCCAAAGTTTTTAGCCTTCTTGAGAAACAAGTTTAAAAGGGGATCCATGAAGAAGCTGAAACTTTGAACAAAAAAAAGAAAAAACAAAGAGGCAGCTAAAGAAACGTGAGGAAGGACTCATACCTGTCTATTTTTTACGTAACAGTGGCTGCTCTTGACTTGAAAACACTTTTAAGTACAAAATATAAGAAATGTTAGCCTCAAGTCTAATATATGCAACAGTTGCAAACGACATAAATAAAAACAAAACATGTTTGTAATGATTAACACGAAATTTCAAGGAAAAATATTACGAGCTTAAATTGATGAATAGTGAATCTATTAAGATGATTTAATATATTGTTAAGCTCAACATAATTAGATCTGTTAGCTCAACATGTGAAACTAAACAACTACAGTTATTTAGGTTGGTATGATGTAGCACAATTGTAATGTCGAAAGTTGTTATCATCACAACAATAATAGCGAGAATTTTACTTCCCAACAATTCTAACATTTCATTTAATAATGTCGGGAATGACTTAGTCACACCACAAAAATAATACAATATAGATACATTCTCTTTATTCATATCATACTCAGTCAACGCTGCTACATAAAAATCGGACGAACAAAGTAATATAAACCTTGATCATAATTTTTGAAGCACAAAGCTAACAAAAGGAAGCCAATATCACATAGATGAAACTTCATACAAAAGTGGGGATGGGCTGCTCATCCCTAATTTGGTAATTTCCTGATGGAACTCAAGATTAGGGAGTTAGACGTGCCACTGAAATTTAGGAAGATTTTCATCATACAGAAAATGTACAATGAAGAACAATAAACATAAATGACACTTTTCCACTTCTTGATTTAATGAAGATCTACAAAATCTAGTAATACACATCACAAACGGTTATTGTATTCATTTTTTTTAGAATAACAAATATAAGTTTTTAGCGATACTAGATTTACGGTAGTGTTGAACTGTGCAAGTAGCTACAAAGTAGTATCAAGGAGTACAAAAGAGGTTATGAACATGCACTACAAGATTAGGTCTCCTAGGTAATCATATTTGAAGGTATGAACATGCATAGTAGAGCGGTTATTCTTCGTCTATATACAATCCTTATAGAGTTATAAATAAGGAAATAAAATCCGTCTAGTGAATTTAATTAGAATAATGAGACGTCGATGTTAGATATCAAGTTTCCTTTAGCGCTAAACAAAAAGATGTTGGTGTTAAAACAATTATATATTGTAATATTTTTTCTAACTCTAATAGGTAAATGAAGCCTTAGGAAATGACTATTCAAATGACCGTTTATTGCTGCATATGAATAATTTTCAAATTTCTTAGTGAAGCATTCAATAATTTTCTATATTAGCGAAGCATCCAATAATTTTCAAATTCCTTAACTATTTTCCATATGAATGTGGTCCATATTAGTGTATTGGTTTTGTATTTACTTGAGTATTTGATTAATGTTTCAAGCACACCTCATCCAATTCTAGGTGCAAGCGATCGTTGAGCAGTATAAAACTCAACAATTGAGTTGGGGTCGAATCCCACAGGGAGCGGTACGTGTTCAAATTTGACTATGAAGTACAAATGTGATCTAACTAGCTATAGGAATAGATATTATCGGAAAAGGACACATTACAAATCAAAGTGGTGACATCAAATATCAGATGGGGGTTTTGATTTGCAATTATCAACTACAAAGCAGTGAAATAGCAATGAGTTAACAATAAGGAGAGGAATTCTCGGGATGTGATCAATTATAGGAAAATCTCGATATATGGGTAATTGAAACTACTAGGAAACAACTAAATATTAGCGGGTAGGCTAGACTATAATTGAAATAGCTTTCTCTCGAACAACTATTCCACTTCAAGTGATTTCTCTTGAACATCAACAAGCATAGCAATTAAGAACAGCCCAAAACCTTAATACATCTTCTCTCTCGAGTAAGATGGGTAGGACTGGGTTTATGATTCACTCTGTCGGGCTGAACCCAAATCAACCCAATACATACGAATCATTAATCAATAATTTTAGTTCTAAAACCTCTCTCTCAAGCAAGCCAAGAACTCTAAAATAGAACTGTATTTGCAACTACAATTCATAAATTAAACCATAATTAATGATTAAACCCACTTCAAAATAGCATTTAAACTAGTAATTAACAATACCCACACACTAATTCAACCCATAATCACATGATCACACCCCAAGAGTTGGGGTTTTAGCCGAACATCATAAAAAGATCGATTAGCCATTAACTGAGTAAGAGGAATTCAATCTTTACAATGCTCCAATTCAAAGAAAATTTGAAACCCACTTGCAAAATCTCCAAATTGAGTCTCAAAACCTTCAAGTCTACTTAGAAACTTCAGAGAAAACGGTTCTACCCTAAAATGGATTAAATATTTGATACTAAATTAATGTTCAAAATGTAATTTATAGTCGCTGAAAATAAGCCACGAAGGGCCACTCAGCGAAGTAAGTCGGGCTCGCCGAACCACTCGGTGAGCCGCCCTTTGACCTCTTCCATCGTCTTTTTGCCATAGCATTCAACATCCTCGAGGTCTGTAACTTTGGGCGATCTATCTTTGCTTCGCGGAACAACTCGGCGATTCGCCGACTGCTCCTTTTCGTCGCCGACTTGGTTTCTTCCTTCAGGGCTTGGCACACTTGAACTTTAGGCGGTGAGATTAGCCACCCGGCGACATGCCGAGTGCTCTTGGCGATCATCAGTCTTGCCCTTCTACATTTCTTCAACTTGTTTTGTTTCTTTTTGCCTGTTAGTGTCCTTGCTTTGCTCCTCAATCCATATACCTGAAAATCAAGGCATTAACATTAGTTTATAGCATAAATTAGGCATTTGAGGACACTAAATATATCAAAACAAAGTCCTAAATGAGTCCAAATCTCAGACTCATCAACACCCCCAACTTAAACTTTTGCTTGTCCTCAAGTAAAACTCAAGATCAACATTTCAAAAAGGATGTCTCAAACAGTGCTGCATAAGACTCAACATGAATGCACACAACAAGACTCAATTTACTCATGCAATGATCAATTGTGCACTCAAAGATTCAAATTTGTGACTCACCATTAGCAAAGATGCTCAAATTCACAATACTTGCTTCAAATGCAAGTTCAAGCTCAACAAAGGTACTCAAATGCCCTCACAACAAAGATGATTCCATATTCACACACTATTTTTCAGCAATTTAAAGTTCCGGAATAACATACAACTCTCACACTCACAAAGATGAACACATGCATGACTTCACCCATAGGTTTGCCCTTATTTTCCAATCAACATTTGTTTCAGCTCACTCAAGATCACAAAGGTCTTTTCATATCTCGTAATTGGGCTGAGTATCAAGGTATGATCATTTAGGCTCAGTGGCTGCTACCTCCATGAAGTGTGGCCTGATCATCAATTTCCTCCTTTTCTTGAACAATTCAAACATGCTCATAATCCACCCCATTATTCAACTTCAAATGAATTACCGGATACCCCATTTCTTTTGAAATTTTCATCACTTTATTTCACAACTTTTTCATTCTTTTTATTTGCTTCTTTTCTCTTTTCTTTTATTCTCTCTTTTTTTATATGGAGGGGTTCCATCTTTTTCAAAACCATTACTCAAAGGGGGATTTTTCACACTTCTTGACATTCCTCCTCTTTTCACCAGACCCCCAACTTAGGCTTTTGGCCTAAGTTGGCTATTCACAAAAACCACACTTCATGAAAGTTATGGGTGGATAGATAAAAAGGGATCACAATTGTTCAGGTTTCTTCCAAGAAAAGGGTCAGGCTCAATAGGGTTCAAGCAAGGTTCACACATCTCACAAGGTTGGCCACAAAAGAGGTATATTGTCAAATTGTTTCACTCTTCAAAATTGTTGTCTAAGATCATATCAAGTGCTTGCATCACTTAGTCAACCGGACCAACGGGGAAAATTCTAAGTGTCATCCCACAATTGTTCAAAGTAATCTCAACACATCAGGCATTGACACCAATATCAAAGAAGACTCCACACTTTTGCTAGTGTGCAATGTTCATCACAAGAGGCTCATTCGATAACCGGCTAGTCACAACGAGATGCTAAAAGTTCACACATTCTTTATGCAAATTCGTTGACCTCATTGTAGCCACACATTCATTTCGTTCAATTAAGAGAACTATTCAAGTCATCGGTATTGATCATAACTGATACTCAAATTTACACAAGAACAACCACAAGCCACAATGACAAACAATAGGGGTGGCACAAATTTTTAGAATAGGTCAAAACCATTTCCATTCAAAACAAGGAGCCACAAGTTCAACCATCCACAAGATAAAAATCAAAATACATATATAGCTCAAAATACCCAAAATTCACAAATAAAATAGAATCACAAAAGGTAGGTATGGAAATACCTCACCCAACCCACAAAAGAAAAGCAGTTGTCCTTAAATGCAACTAAAAACACAAAAATCACAAAAACAACAGAGAGGGTGGTAAAGAATGATCTTGTCTACACAGTCGCTCCATCTGGGGTTGGGCATCAGTGCCCGGGGTAACATTAACACTGGCTCAACTAGAGCTTGGCATGGAAGTCTCTCTCAACGAAGCTTGTCACGCAGTCTCAATTATGGCACCCTCTAGGTTTGCCAGATCATCATATACAACACCATCTCGCTCCTCAAGCTGCTCCTCATCAGTTTCGGCCTCAGACTCATCAGCTGTAACATCCTCCATAATATCATCTCCGGTGGTAGCTGGAGGTACCTCAGCATGGGCTGGAATCTCAGCACTCGGATCCTCAGGGATCTCAACTGACCCAAACAGCGAAGTGAAGTCTGTGGACTTAAGATGGTCCAGATCCTTCCTAAGCTCAGAAACCTCGGCTTTCAAATTTGTAACCTCAGTAGTCACCCTCTGTCCTCTCTTACAAGTCACTACTCTCACAGTGAGAGCATCAACGGCAGCCTGAAGAGGTGTGAGTGCAGCTGTGATGGCTCGCTCAATCATCCAGGGCACCTCGGCCTCCAGCCGGTAAGCCCGCACATTGGCAGAATGGGCTAGGTGCCCCATCTTGAGGAGCATGGCCTGAGTTATCGGAGGCCTGGATGCAGTGGTACCTGAAACAGTTCTAGGAGGCTGGGAAGGAGTGGAAGTAGATGTACCTGAAGGCCCGAAGGCCGGAGTAGGCAACGATGCCTCTGCAGGTATAGAATCAACATCAACCTCCGGGGATGTGTCCATCGGAGCTGCTCTCCTCCTATCCGCCTCTTCCCGTGTGTACTCGGCCTCTATGCGCCAGATGTCGGTGGATGATGTTGGTGTGACCTCAACGTCCCTCTTCTCATCAAGAGGAACTCCTGCCCGCCGACACAACTCTGTAATAAGCACTGGGAATCGGAAGGGATGTCTGGCGATGTTTGGACCTCATGGCCATCTCCTGCTCTATAGTTAGCCATAGGTTCAGACTCTTCCTGGCTATAATAGATCTGAGACAGGCCGCCTTTGGGTGGAGGAGAATGGACTCATTCTATGATGGCATGATCTAGCTACTAATGAAACCAAACCAATATCGGGCTGCTATGTTCAAGTCATTCTTCTCTATAGGGGCTCCGGCCTCAATCCTCCTCAGGGTGGTGTCAGAGATGAGGGGAGCTAGCCAGCCCTTTAGGTCATCCAGAGTCTGTGAAGTTGTCATTCTCTGGTACTCATGCTAAAAACCTATAGCTCTATCCAGTACAACATTTATATGATCGTTGTTGCATCCCACTGTTTTACCTTGAACTACCACAGACTCCATCGGTCTGAAGGCACTGGCCTTCTTCTTCCCTTGGGGTACCAAGTTACCATATGTAGTGTAGAAATGTCTGACTCAGGTGGGGATGTGTGGGCCACGGGGCCTGGTGAACATGTCGAACCTGTGGTACCGAAGTGGTTCCCACACAAGAGGGTACCTGTCCACTACACCATTCGTGGACAATCACTTCTCCTCTAGGATGGTCCTCAATCCCTCGGCCTTTAACCGGTTAAGTAACCGGGGAGGAGGACCCTGAACTGGTGGCACTGAAACCACCGTCTTTGCCAGATTTGGCACTGTATCAGCAGCAGGAGGGGTAGACTCTGGGATCCTAGATCGATCTTGCTGAACCCTTGCACGAATTTCTGCTCGCCGGGTCTGTAGTGGTTGGTCTTCTTTAGGCTCGAAGAGTGAGACTTGAGAGTCAAAAGAATCCCCATCACTATCGGAGTTGCGCTCCGGTCTCTCAGCTACGGGTGCCTTGCCCTTGCCTTTGCCTCCCTTTGGAGGTGCTTTCTTTCTTTTTTGTGTGGAAGCAGCTGCTCCCTCATTTATTACGAAGCCCCGTGCTCGTTTTCGAGGTGGCATGCCACTTTCATCTAAGTTGGTCCTAGCCATATCTGCAAAACATATTAGAAAGAGTTAGATAAATTTCAAGAAAAATATGCAGAATTAAGGTTGCAGATGAACTCACCGAACCAATCGGCGAGTCGCCGAGTCACTTTGACGAGCCAGATCGGGCTCGCCGAAAGGATTGGCTTGAACATTTTTTAGAAACAAGGCAGTTCGGCGATGTGCAGGGCCCTTCGGTGAATAGCCGACAACACTCGGCTAGCTCAGACTAGCCCGCCGAAATTAACAGTGTGTTTTAGGGGTTAGGGGCGCAGAAAGGGCGATCAAAGGAAACATTCGGCGAGTCACCAAGTGAACTCGGCGAGCTCAGGCTTCTCGCAGAAAGTTACAGACTCTAACTAAGCCAAATTACGAAATTATGGGCGATCAAGGGGGATGTTGGCGAACCGCCGAACCGTTCAGCGAGCTCGACCCAGCTCGCCAAACTGCCAAACGTGCCAAATTTCAACCCCAATTTCCAAAATTAAGCCCGCAGCCCCCGAAATCAAAATCAAACACACACATTATACAATTCACACAAGACCCATATGACCCATGCCTCCGGGGTATTCAGACTTCCCCCGATTTAGCCAAATTGGTCATTTGATGACTTTTGCCCTTAAGAATGACATCAAACGCTCCATCATTGGGCAAAGCATGCCATTTAGCACAACTGGGGGTTACTTAGACTTCACCCAACTAGACCCAACATCAAATAACCACAACCCAACAATTTAGAATCAATTTTAACACACGAAACTCGGGAAATCATCTTTTTAAGCAATTAGGTGCAATTTTGAAACACTAAATAAGCAATCAACCACATCAAACATGATGTAAGAACAGACCTAACACAAAACAACACAATTTGTTGAATTCATTCGAGTTCAACCACTAATCAATAGTTCGGGGTTTGGAAAACCAAGCTGAATGCCGAATTTAGAATTTGATAAGCTAGGCGGCAATGCAATCTAAATCCAAACACGAGATCAAGAGCACAAAGCAAGTAAAATAACAAAAATATGAGAAATCAAAAGTGCGGGTATGAGTGTACGGGGTTAGAAATGGGAGAATATGAAAGATTTTGAAATTTTAAACCGTTTGGCCTTTTAAAACCTTTCAGTTTGGCCTTTTTAAAACAGGCCGAGTGGTAACTTACCTCGTTGAGTTTTACAGGACTCCCAGTTATCTTGGGGTCCAAACGGCAGACAAAATCGGGCTCACCGACCTGTTCGGTGAGTCGCCGATTAATTAATTGTCCCGATGAGTTTTACAGACCTCCACCTACTGTTTTGTTGGTCCAACGGCGGTCCAAGTCGGGCTCGCCGACCTCTTTGGTGAGACGCCGACTGGAATCTATAGCTCACCAAACTGCACATTCTCAAACATACCCCACTTTTCAACTTGCACAATCAACACCCATTATTCAAAATCAAACTTAAAGGATTAAAAACTTGGGTTGCCTCCCAAGAAGCGCCTTAGTTAACGTCGTGTCACGACGAAAATACCCATTCAAGCTTTATTCTTGGGTTTTTCCATTGTATCACTAGGAAATCCCCCTTGTTGTCTTGGATTCAGATGTGAAGAAATTTGACCCATTTGGGTCTCCAGCCGCTTAATAGAGACTGAGTTAAAGGTCACCGTTTGGTTGAGAGTCGAAACATCCTATTTCATCTCTTTCAATACTTTATCGAATCCTTCAACTTTGGTTAGAATGCGTGAGAGCATATCTTCAGTCCGGCCACCCTCATAATCTTTGGGCTATTGACGCTCGTGGGGAGGAACATACCTATCCTTCTCCCCTTCTCTATCCTTCTAAGTGGCGTTATGGTCACACCATTCTCTGTTACGGTCTCTCCAGCCCTCATCTCCATTCCATACTTGGTTTCCACCCGACCTTGGGTAGTTAGCATGATAACCTCCTCCTTGGTTGGCTAGGAAGTTCACTTCCTCATTGTACAACTCTTCAAACCTTGCATCATCGGAGTTCCCTCCACTAACACCTACAACATTAACACTCTTTGAACCTGCACCCATGACATTCTTAGCCAAGATATCCAGTTGAGTCATCATTTTAGCCATGTTTTGGTCTATCTCTTGATCTTTTTTGATCTACTCTTTTGTCAATTTATAAGTGAGAGGAGAGACTTGGTCTTCTCGAGTATACCATGCTCTGTTTATCTTGGTCATGCAATCAAGGAGTTGGCAAGCTATTGCGTAGGGTTGTTGCATTATACCACCCAGAGAAAGTTGGTCAGCCACTCCTTTGTTTACCGAATCAAGGCTTCTATAGAAATATTGCAGCAGCACATTATCAGGAAGTCCATGATTTGGGCATTGAAGCACCAGCTTCTTAAATCTCAGCCATGTCTCATGGATTGGCTCACCTTTCAAGCGTTTGAAACCTTGGATTCCATCCTTTAGAGTCATCATCTTCGATAGGGGAAAGAATCGCACTAGAAATGTTGTGGTCAGCTCATCCCATGAGGTGATAAAGTCCCTTGGTAACTCATCCAACCATTTAGTCGCTTCACCCATCAAAGAGAATGGGAAAAACCTGAGATGAACCGATTCTTGCGATATGTTCTTAAATGAGAATAGCCCACAAACATCAACAAAATTCCTGATCTGCTCATTGTGGAAAACATCGTTTCCTTCAGCTGGAGGTAAACGAATGGCACCAACACAACCCACTTGGTTTGGGTCATTGACATCATTGAGATTTCCATTGTCATCTTGGTGGCTCACTTGGCTATCATTACTTTCGTTGACGCGCATCTCCTCCTCTATTTTACACAAACAACACAAAACCAAAAACAAAAATAAGTAGATTCAACTATAACTACAAAGATCACAATTCAACTTCAATAAAAGAATTTCAAACAACACCACTCCCCGGCAGCGGCGCCATTTTGATTACCATTTCAAGAACACCTCATCCAATTCTAGGTGCAAACGATTGTTAAGCAGTATAAAACCCAACAATTGAGTTGGGGTTGAGTCCCACAGGGAGCGGTACGTGTTCAAATTCGACTATGAAGTACAAATGTGATCTAACTAGGTATAGGAATAGATATTATCAGAAAAGGACACATTACAAATTAAAGGGGTGACATGAAATGTCAGATGGGGGTTTTGATTTGCAATTATCAACTACAAAGTAGTGAAATAGCAATGAGATAACAATAAGGAGAGGAATTCTCGGGATGTGATCGATTATAGGAAAATCTTGATATATGGGTAATTGAAACTACTAGGAAACAACTAAATATTAGCGGGTAGGCTAGACTATAATTGAAATAGCTTTCTCTCGAACAACTATTCCGCTTCAAGTGATTTCTCTCGAACATCAACAAGCATAGCAATTAAGAACAGCCCAAAACCTTAATACATCTTCTCTCTCGAGTAAGATGGGTAGGACTGGGTTTATGATTCACTCTGTCGGGCTGAACCCAAATCAACCCAATACATACGAATCATTAATCAATAATTTTAGTTCTAAAACCTCTCTCGAGCAAGCCAAGAAATCTAAAATAGTCTTGCATTTGCAACTACAATTCATAAATTAAACCACAATTAATGATTAAACCCACTTCAAAATAGCATTTAAACTATTAATTAACAATACCCACACACTAATTCAACCCATAATCACATGATCACACCCCAAGAGTTGGGATTTTAGCTGAACATCATAAAAAGATAAAAACTACTACCGAATCGATTAGCCATCAACTGTGTAAGAGGAATTCAAGCTTTACAATGCTCCAATTCGAAGAAAATTTGAAACCCACTTGCAAAATCTCAAAATTGAGTCTCAAAACCTTCAAGTCTACTTAGAAACTTCAGAGAAAACTGTTCTACCCTAAGATGGATTAAAAATTTGATACTAAATTAATGTTCAAAATGTAATATATAGTCGCCGAAAATAAGCCACGAAGGTCTTGGCACACTGGAACTTTAGGCGGTGAGATTAGCCACTCAGTGACACGCTGAGTGCTCTTGGCGAGCTTCAGGCTCGCCTTTCTTTATTTCTTCAGCTTGTTTTGTTCCTTTTTTCTTGTTAGTGTCCTTGCTTTCTTCCTCAATCCATATACCTGAAAATCAAGGCATTAACATCAGTTTCTAGCATAAATTAGGCATTTGAGGACACTAAATCTATCAAAACAAAGCCCTAAATGAGTCCAAATCTCGGACTCATCAGTATTAGCACAGTGAGTCAGTTTGTATAGATATTGCTCACATTACATGAGCCAACTATCTATCGAAAACAACCTCTCTACCTCCCAAGTAGGGGTAAGGTCACCATATACAATACCCTCCATGGACCCCTCTTGTGGGACTACATTGGTTAGTCATTCTAGACTTAAAGAGAGGTAGAGGTTGGCCTAAGAAGTATTGGGGTGAGGTGATTAGGTAGGATATGACACATTTCAGCTTACCGAAGACATGATCCTTGACAAGAAGGTGTGGAGGTCAAAGATTTGGATAGAAGGATAGAAGATGAAGAAATAAGATTGTTATCACGCCCCGAAGCTACCCCCAGAACGCAGACACAGGACCTAGGATCATGAGTGACCCCAAGCTAACCCTGCTGGCATAACATAAGCATACTAAAATATTTTTGAATCAATAAACACTGTGCGGAAGCTAATCATAAGATTAATCTGAAATGATGTAGTGCAGAGTATGCGTCAGTACTTGGAAGGTACTGAGCATGCAGGATAGAATAAAGTTGAACAATAATCATAACTGACCAAAGTAATAAGAGCAATGATATAATCTGATCTGAATATAAATACTGAGATATACTGAATACTGAGCTAACTGAATGCAATGACCAAGTACATGATATGCTGAGTCTGAATACTGAACTGTAACTGATAAGCTGGTCAATGCACTAGAATCTGACTGTACTGTGGGAGCTACTAATAACCGACATAAAATCACATGAGCTAAATGTGGAGTCCGATGTATACGCCCCATCGAGAGGACCCAATATACCCTGCCAGAGGTATAAAGGCATAACTGGCGTGATCACTAAAATGATGCCCACAGAGGGGACTTACAACCTATGGGGAACGTAGTTCTGGGACTCTGAGGGTACGCTGGAACCCTAGTCCACTCGGTATTAAGCTACTCTCAATTGATTATGAAATTAACACATTATGACTGAATTATGTAAAACATGGATAGCTCGATATTCTGACATGTAAATTCTGAGAATGCAACAATTATATATGATAATATGACATTCGTAAACTGAAGCATGTATATAACTGAAATAGTTGGCCTAACATGTGTAATTCATGAACTAAAGGAACTACATAGCTAGCATTCTGAATTTCATGCAAGCAACTGAGCAACAACATGATAATCTGATTTGGATCATTCTAACAGCTAAAACCCAATAATTTCTAACATTCAATAAACCCTAGATCTAGATAATATCAAGGGAATCAAGATTCTGAGTGAATTCTAGGGACATAATGGACGAAAGAAACCCACTAGTGAAATCCCACATACCTGGTGATGAATTCCACGGAGAAATCTTTCGATTTCGGGGCTGGAACTGAAGAAACCTTGCTGCGTTCTTGGACTAGGGATGTTCGACTCTTTCTCCTCTTTTTGCTCTGAGTTCACTAAATTTTGGAGAATTAATTGACTTGGGTAAGTTCTAATTAAGTTACTAGGCTTAAACTGACTAAAACTACGTAGTTTAGGGGTCAAACAACGTATTTTAGGGGTCAAACAACGTAGTTTAGGGATCCAATGCATAAGGAGAAGACCAAAATACACCCGACTTAACTTTTTTTCAGACCAACCGACGGACCATGGCTGGACCGACGGTCCGTGTTGTTTGTCCGTCGACTGGCGCCTAGGGCTTGGACCTGAAGGCCACGATCCACGGACCTAGACCACAGCCCGTGGTCTGACCTACAGTCCGTAGGTCCTGGCCGTGGGTCATGCCTTAGCTGAATTTTATGGAGTTCTGGGCTAGAAATCTGGGGTCCGACCTATGGCCCTGGACCACAGACCGTGGTCTGACCTACGGTCCGTAGGTCCTGGCGTAGGTCTGGACTTAGAATAACTTTTCTGGGCTTTTCTGGGAGGGGATCCAGGTGGTGAACCATGGACCACCAGGACGGACCGTGGGTCACCCTACGGTCCGTAGGTGGTGCCCGTAGGTTGCACCTGTAGCTTCTCAAATCTGCAATTTGGTCTGTCTAGGATACGGGGTGTTTAAATGGTTGCAGAATTTTTTTTGTTAATTCTTTATCATAAACGATAATGAGATAAAACAAAGTTAGTTCTTGGTTGTTAGTGTCTTAATAAACATTAGACATGCATTTAAAAAGACCTGAAGTATACCTTATCTCGCCTTTTTCTTTTCAACCTTCAAATGCAATGTTGTAACACTAGCGTGGTCGGTCATCTTTGCAGCTTCCCTAAGCCCAGTGAGAAATGCTCCACGCATGGTGGCTGGATAACGCAAAGAAAAGTTTTCTTTCCCTTACAGTTTCTGCTAAAATTTCAGTCATCTCCTGATGCACCAACAACATCATTGGAGTATGAACCAGAGCTGAACGAATGGGCTTTGGGACGTTAATTCCTTGTGTTTCATATATACCTGATAATAATGCCCAAATATGATCAATACATTAGCTCCATGACCATAAGAAACATAAATTTCATCTTTACTATAGTCGATGCATTTTCAAATATATATATATATGCCTATGCCTACTGCATTTTCAGTAGGGGCCGTTAGCTCAAACTTGTGTGCAACTTCTCCTATGACTAGAACTAACAATAAGGGGCCACCAGCAACTGTTGTATAACTATAGAACAGAAAGGATTCCCCCGATAACTAGAATTACACTATGCACTTTTTTTTTAATCCAAATACTCGTCTACAGGCTTTCCATCAGCACGATAAAGTGGACATTGGTCTCTCACTTTATGAAGTGTATATGACAATTGTAGTGCCAATAGACCAGGTGGATTCCCTAGTGTACCTGTCAAAGCAATCCCTCCTAAATCAGCAGTTGTCACCTTATTCCCTCTTCTATCTTTTTTGTACACCCTTCCACCTACACGCTTTCGTCCCTCCAAAAGCGTAACTTCAAAGCCAAATAACGTCAATTTCCCCGTAGCCGCCAACCCAGCAAGACGTGCCCCGATAACAATCACTCTGCACTTACTTGGCTCAGCTGGAATCCTGTCCTTAATTGTCAAAGACACCCAAAAATTAAAATACCCATATCACAACAAGTAACGTAGAATCCAATAAACCACTACGGCGTTCACGTATAACATCAACAAACATATCTTTCATCACCCAAATCCACACATTTTAATGTCATCAGGAAATAATGTGACTTCTAATTATAATGTAGTTATACTATTCCATCACGCCAACTACATAAATAACTCAAACTTCAATTCCGTCATCTTTTAACGAGTCACACGTAAATTCAGCCGCTAATCCAATTAAAGCCTCATAAGTTGACTCTTTGTTTATACAAATAATCCCATCAGAAACAACCCACCTTCTCGAATTTTTACTTTTAGAATTAACATTTTTGTTCACAAAATCAAAACTTTTCACTCGAATTTCTCTAAATTTATATGAAGAAAGCAACGCAGACTGTTTTTCATTTATATTACTAAAAAATTTACTGGATACCTACTACAAAGACTGATTACTGTCCGATCTACCTCGTCTTCTATTCATGGCAGGGGAACGAAATGATTCTACATTAAAACGGAGTTACAGGTAGCTTTAGAATTTGAAACTGAACTGAAATTGGGAGAAAAATTAAGGGTTTGAGTTAAAAAATGAATTTTTTTATTGATTTTTCTATTTTCTGTAACTGTTTTAGCAACGGCGAAAAAGAGGACGGGATCGGAGAAGATGAAAATGGGTGATCGGAAAAAGATGAAAATGGATTGTTTCAACTTTCTTGGTTGTAACGAAGGGAAGAAGAAGGGGAAAAATAGCTTCTTGATAATGAAGGAGAAAAAGAAGTGTAATATAAAATACAAAGTAACAATATATATGCATGTAATCCAATGTATCTTTGACTTAACCAAATATTATTTTTATTTTTTTATTTAACTTTCGTTACATCCTATAATATTTTACTCAACTACAAAACAATTTTCAAATTATCAAAATATAACCAAATACATCCTTTTTATTTACTACTAAAGAACTCTTTATTCTCCATTACCGTGTTAATGGTTGTATTAACAAAAAATAATTATGATGCTAGTAGGATAAGAATAGACGACCTCAAGAAATTTTTGCAATACCTTAACCACTAGACTAAATATTTAACTTGTGCCAAGAGGTGTCAATACTTATATATATATTAAACCAAAATTAAAAATTTAACCTCTATATACTCTGTAATTTTCCGATGAAGGGGGGGTCGCTTGACACCCCTTGGCTAAGAGTTAGTCTGCCCCTGCTCCTATGAACTTATTTTTTCCTCAAGATTAAAATGATATGTGGTTTTAAAGTAATGATAGTAGTATATACTAAAACGATCTTTAATCTTGTGGTGTTAAACATGTCATTCAAAAGTTATAATTAACTTTTTGAAAATGACAAAAAAGGAAAGTAAGACAAACTAATTGAAATAGAGAGAGTATATCACTGGAGAATCTCTCTTGTACTTTACATTTGTAGTCTCAACATTTCCCCATTGTTTTTTAAAAATATCATTTTAGAGCTCAAGTATGGTATATATGGAATTGAGATTCAGTTTTAGAAAGCTATGCAAACAGAGGGATCTCAATTTGAGAAAACTAAGGTGGTTGGAGTTGCTTAAAGACGACGATATGAAAATGAGATTCAAGTTTAGTTGATATTTTTTTCTTTTTAAAAAAAAACGTAATTGAACAAAATGATCTCAATTTGAGACAACAAAGGTGGTTGGAGTTGCTTAAAAATGATGATATGAAAATGAGATTCAAGTTTAGTTGATAATTTTTTCTTTCTAAAAAAAAGTAATTGAACAAAATGATCTCAATTTGAGACAACAATGGTGGTTGGTGTTGCTTAACACGACGATATGAAAATGAGATTCAAGTTCAGTTGATATTTTTTTTATAAAAAAACGTAATTGAACAAAATAGCTCTGCTAATTATTATCTATTATCTATGGTGTTCCAAATTGACATAGTACCTTTGTTATTCATCATATTGTAAATGTTTTATCTAATAAAAAAGGTGTATTACATTCACATTTGAAATAAGAAATATTCACGGATAACATAATTGATAGTCCATTGATTAAGAAATTACCAAAATGATATTCATAACAACTTCCGAGATTAACTAACAAAAATATATTTCAATATAATATCGTTATAAATATTTACAAATGTTTACGTTAAAAAATTCATATTTTTTCTTTTGTGCTATATATATTAAACTACCATACATGTTTTCGGTAGCTAGGGTATGCAACGTGAGCCATATCCGCGTGAAGAAGTTGGTGCATGGAATGTGGCGGAGGATGTAGTATTACAAGGTCTTCATCTAGTTGCATTCTTCCCAATTTCACCAGGTGATCCGCACAACTGTTTCCTTCCGTTAGATTATTCATCATGGATATCTCAAGTTCAGACATGAGGTGTCAACACTCATCTATCACGTCGTAATCAGGGTGATTGTCGATGGGGCCTCCCTTGCTCATAAGCATCAATGATTCATGAGAGTCAGTTGTTACGACCTGAGCCTACACCCTGGGCGTGGCCGTCACTGGAGAACCATTGTTGGCCCCCAAGCTAACCCTCATCCTTGTTGACTACAAGTGGAAGACTAACTCAAGCATACATAAGCATCAAATTGAAAGATACATTTAAAAACAGTTTACTGAATCTCAAAACTTCGCTGAATATAGTGAGTATGAAAGTTGGGAAAAGACCCACGACTCCTCAAAATCAATTACTAATAACTCACAAAAGTGGAGTCCTCCGGAAGCAATGAGGTCTTACTCAAAAGTTGACAAAATGATCTCCACGGACTCTTACTAAGGATCCTAAGAACCTGTATCTGCATCATTAAAAGATGCAGGTCGATTTACATCAGTACATTGAATGTACGAGTATGTAATATAGTTGAATAACAAATAACTGAAAGAAAGGACTGCAGTAGATATAGATATATACTCAACTAAATGTAAAGAAATAATGAAGTGAAATCATTAAAACTTTACAAAATATCTACTCATCTCTGAACTCAACATATTAAGTGATATAATAAAAATACACTTTTAACTCTATTTAGGAGATTCTCTAACCGACAACCATCACTATAAGCTACGTGATTATACAGTGTCTCACCTACGCTGCCAGAACTGTCCTATACCTTGTTGGCATATAGAACGCCTCAACTAAGTGGATCCACTAAGCTCTGCACGAAGGCACTTAGGATTCATCTAAAAAGTATGATCTTGTACCCATGTTGGCATACATGGTTTATAAGGAATGTGAGTTGTCTGAACTCATTCTCATATCGGTGCTCAATACTACTCCCAATAATATATACTCATGCTCAATATTTAAAAACATACTCTTCCTCTGGTTTGATATAATTGCTCAAACTATCTTAAAAGAGGTAACTGCTCTTGAAATATCTTTGAACTCATAACTCATTTAAAAATCAAAGTTTCTCTTTTATCAATGTAAAAACTGATACCTTTGGGAATACTTAGTTCCCTTATACTCTTACTCAATTCATACATGAAAACTCTTTCTCAAAAATATATCAAAATCATATTGTGATATGATCATTGATGACTCGGGAAGTTATACTTCATAAACATTTATAGCATAACTAGATACCATACTGCTTAAACATTGATGACATACTGGATTGTCATACTAATCATGTTTTAGAAATTCTGTTTCAAAACTCATCTTTACTTCCTCAAAAACTCAGTTTAAAACTCTAGTGTTGGCTTTAAAAAACTTCTCAAGATTTATAACTGTAACACCCCGTATGCAAGAACTACCAAAAATGCAGATTTCAGAAGTTGAAGGTGCCACCGACGGGCACCACCCACGGACCGTAGGGTGACCCACGGTCCGTTCTGGTGGTCCGTGGCTAGCCACCTGCAGCCCACCCTAGAAGAAGTCCAAAAAATTTGCTAAGGGTCGACCCACGGCCGGACCCACGGACCGTGGTCCGCATTCGTGGATCAGACCCCTCAGATGCCAGTCCTAGAACCCCGTCGACGATGGCCAGGATGGATCGTCGGTCCATCGACGGACCGTTGGTCTGGTCCGTCGGTGACCCCTGGCAGCTTTTAAGTCAGGGGTCGTTTGGTCTTTTCCTTATGCGGTGGGTCCCCTAAACTACGTCATTTAACCCCTAAACTACCTAGTTTTGGTCAGTTTTAGCCTAGAAACTTAATTAGAACTTACCCAAGTTAATTTATTCTCCAAAATTCATCCAATTAGAATGAAAAGAGGAGAAAGAAGTCGAGCAGCCCTAGTCCAAGAACGCAGCAAGGTTTAATCCATTCCTGCCCCGAAATCGAAAGATTTCTCCGTGAAATTCGTTATCAGGTATGTGGGATTTCACTAGTGGGTTCATTTCGCCCATTAGGTCCGTAGATTTCAGTCAAAATCTTGATTCCCTTGATATTATCTAGACCTAGGGTTTCTTGAATGTTCAAAATTGTTGGGTTTTAGCTATTAGAATGATCCAAATCAGATTATCATGTTGTTGCTTAAGTTCTTGCATGAAATTCAGAACCCTAGTTGTGTAGATTTGTTTAGTTCATGAATTACACATGCTAGGTCAGTTTATTCAGTTATACATGCTCCAATTACGAATGTTTCATTATCAGTAGATTAATGTTGCATTTTCAGTTAGCATGTCAGTACTTTGAGCTATCCAGTATTACAGAAATTCAGTCATAATGTGTTATTTACATGATTAGTCGGAGTTGGACTAGGGTCAGTCAACCTCATAGTCTCAGAACTACGTGCCCCCGTAGGTTTATAACTCCCCTCTATGGGCATTTCATTTTAGTGATCACGCCAGTCATGAATCTATACCTCTGGCAGGGTATATTGGGTCCTCTTGATGGGGCGTATACATCGAACTCCACGTTTAGCTCACGTGATTTTATGTCGGTTATTAGTAGCTCCCACAGTCAGATTCTATTGCATTGACCAGGTTATCAGTTACAGTTCATTATTCAGTTTCAGCATGTTATAAACTTGGTCATTGCATTCAGTTAGTTCATTTTCAGTAGTATCGTATCATGCTTATCTTACATCATTGCTCAGTTATATGCTATGTTCAGTTATGTATATTGTTCAGCTTTATTCTATCTTGCATGCTTAGTACCTTTCAAGTACTGACGCATACTCTGCGCTACATCTTTTCGTGATGTAGGTTAAGGTCCTCAGCAGTCAGATCACACATAGATCGGTTCCCGATCTCTAGTTTAGCAGCATCAGTGGTGAGTCCTCAATTTTCGAGGACGATTGACATGATTATCCTTCTACTTTTAGTCTTTAGTTTCAGTTTTCGCTAGATTTAGCTGGGGCATGTCCCAGTATTTCTAGTAAGTTAGAGGCTTTATTTCAGACATAGTTAGATTCAGTTTTAGCTTGGATTTTGATATTTCATTTATCGTTAAACTCTCAGATTATATATTCAGACTTAGAATGGGTATTCCCCATCACTTTCAGTTTATCTCATATTTAAGCTTCCGCGCAGAATCATCTCATTTCAGTTGTCATAGTATGCTTATGTTTTGCCAGCAGGGTTAGCTTAGGATCACTCGTGATCCTAGATCCCATGTCCGCATCCTGGGTTAGCCTCGGGGTGTGACAAACTTGGTATCAGAGCATTAGGTTTAAGTGTCCTAGGATGTCTGAAAAGCCGCACTAGGTAGAGTCCTTTTCATGTGTGTGAAGTGCACCACATCTAATGAGAGGGAGGCTACGAAGTGTTTTAGGAAAATTTCACTTTCTTGCTATTCTCATCATGTATGGGTATGATCTACCTTCTAACTCGTCGTTATGCATTTCAGATCATGCCTCCTCGTAGAGCTTATGGAAGGAATGCCCGCAACGCTAACACAACTCTTCTAGTCCCAGATCAGGAAGTTTCGAATGCGAGTTTCGGAACGCCATTCAACTTTTGGCTCAGAGTGTGACCAACCAGAACAATCAGTAGGCCCCAGTTCCTACTAATACTAATGTTGGGTCAGCTGCAACTAGAGTTCAGGATTTTTTTAGGATGAATTCGTCGGAGTTTTTAGGGTCGCAAGTTGGAGAAGATCCCCAAAACTTCATAGATGAGGTCAAGAATATCTTTGGAGTGATGCAAGTGACTGGTAATGATAGGGTTGAGTTGGCATCTTA
This sequence comes from Solanum etuberosum, assembly GCA_029582245.1. Classification (NCBI taxonomy): domain Eukaryota; kingdom Viridiplantae; phylum Streptophyta; class Magnoliopsida; order Solanales; family Solanaceae; genus Solanum; species Solanum etuberosum. Next base: position 9,842 of record JAJONR010002431.1, on the reverse strand, counting down.
CCAGCTTAAGGATGTGGCTCACATTTGGTTTGCTCAGTTGAAGGAAAACAGGGGTACGGATGTGGCTCCTATCACTTGAGAGTGTTTTAGTGAGACTTTTTTGGACAGGTTCTTCCCACGAGAGTTGAGCGAGGCAAAAGCTCAGGAGTTCATGAATTTGAGGCAAGGTAGCATGTCAGTCCGAGAGTACGGACTCAAGTTCACCCAACTCTCAAGGTATGCTCCTCACAAGGTTGCCGATTCCAGGGCTCAAATGAACAAGTTTCTATATGGGGTATCCGACTTAGTGAAAACAGAGTGTAGAAATGCTATGTTGCTGAAAAATATGAACATCTCTAGGCTCATGACTCATGCTCAGCAAGTTGAGGGAGATAAGCTTAGGGAACAGGCTAAGGAGAACAAAAAGGCTAGCACATGAAACTATGAGTATTCTCAACATAAATCGGGTGGTGGAAATCGCTCGCAGGTTCAACAAAAGTCTTCAGCCCCAGCACCTTCATCAGCTAGTGCTCTATCCCCCAGGTTCCGATAGGATCAGAAAGGTAGGGCATCAGGCTCAAAGTCTCAGGGGAGTGTTAGGACCTACCCAACTTGTCCTAAGTGTGGTAAGAACCATCCGGGCGAGTGTCTTGCAGGAAAGGAAGGATGTTTTGGGTGTGGTCAGTCTGGTCACAGGTTGAGAGATTGTCCTTCTTCTAAATAGGGTCAAAGAGGTAATAATGGTAGAGCTTAGTCCACAACTTCAGCAGTACCAACAGGTTGCCTGACTCAGCAGGGTAACTCATCTGGTATAGGTGGCGGTCAGCGCCAAAACAGGTTGTATGCTCTTCAGGCTCACCAGGATCAAGAAGATTCTCCTGATGTGGTTACTGGTACGTTACGAGTTTTTAACTTAGATGATTATGTTTTGTTAGATCTAGGGGCTACTCTTTCCTTTGTAACTCCTTATATAGTAGTTAAATTCAATGTTAGTCCAGAAACTCTCTCAGAACCCTTCTCAATCTCTATCCCAGTCACTGACCCACTTATAGCTTGACGGGTATACAGAAAATGCCTTGTCACAGTCTCTCAGAAAGTCACCTCCACAGATCTTGTAGAGTTAGAAATGGTAGACTTTGATATCATTCTAGGCATGGATTGGTTATATTCCTGTTATGCCTCAGTCGATTGTAGAACTAGGATCGTTCGTTTTCTGTTTCCAGACGAACTAATCTTAGAAAGGAAGGGTAGTAGCCTAACACCTATGGGTCGATTTATTTCTTACCTTAAGTCCAGAAAGATGATTTCCAAGGGGTATATCTATCATCTAGTTTGGGTTAAGGATTCAAGCTCTGAAACCCCAACTCTTGAGTCAGTCCAGTAGTTAATGAGTTCCCAGAAGTGTTTCCAGAAGATCTTCCCGGAGTTCCACCCGAAAGGGAAATCGACTTTAGAACTGATCTCCTTCCAAATACCCAACCTATTTCTATTCCTCCTTACAGAATGGCTCCAGCTGAGCTTAAGGAATTGAAAAAGCAGCTGAAAGACCTTTTAGATAAGGGTTTCATCAGACCTAGTATTTCCCTATGGGGTGCACCAGTGTTGTTTGTGAAAAAGAAAGATGGTTCTCTCAGGATGTACATTGACTATCGACAGTTGAACAAAGTCACAATCAAGAATAAGTACCCTATCCCCAAGATTGATGACTTGTTTGACCAACTTCAGGGTGCTAGTCATTTTTCGAAGATAGACCTTAGATCCGATTATCATCAGCTCAGAGTCAGAGATAGTGACATTTCGAAGACAGCCTTCAGAACTCGGTATGGTCATTATGAATTTGTAGTTATGTCATTTGGACTAACCAATGCTCCTACAGCTTTCATGGATTTGATGAACAGGGTGTTCAAGCAGTATATGGACTTGTTCGTTATCGTCTTCATTGATGATATCCTCATTTACTCTAGGAATGAGGAAAAACATGCGACTCATTTGAGGGTTGTCCTGCAAACTCTCAAAGATCGCCAGTTATTCGCTAAGTTTAGAAAATGTGAGTTTTGGTTGTGATCAGTTGCTTTCCTTGGGCATATCTAGCGAAGGGAACCGAGTGGATTCTCAGAAAATAGAAGCAGTGAAACAATGGCCCAGACCTACATCTTCAATAGATATCAGAAGTTTCTTGGGTCTAGCTGGTTATTATAGAAGGTTCGTGGAAGGATTTTCATCTATAGCTTCTCCATTGACTAAGTTGACTCAGAAAAAGGTTAAGTTTCAGTGGTCAGATGATTGTGAGAAAAGCTTCGCAGAGCCGAAAACTAGGTTGACTACAGTTCTTGTTTTGACTCTACCAGAGGGTTTAGACGGTTATGTGATCTATTGTTATGCATCTAGAGTCAGCCTAGGTTGTGTGCGGATGCAGTAAGGTAAGGTTATAGCTTATGCTTCTAGACAACTTAAGGTGCATGAGAAAAACTATTCGACTCATGACCTTGAGCTTGCAGCACTGGTGTTTGCACTTAAGATTTGGAGACATTACTTGTATGGTGTTCACGTAGATGTGTTCACAGACCATAAAAACCTTCAGTATGTGTTCACCCAAAAAGAGTTGAATCTTCACCAAAGGAGATGGCTTGAGTTCCTCAAGGATTATGATATGAGTGTGCATTACCATCCTCGTAAGGCCAATGTAGTAGCAAATGCTCTTAGCAGACTATCTATGGGTAGTGTAGCACATGTTGAGGAAGAAAGAAAAGAACTTGAAAAGGATGTTCACAAGCTTGCTCGCTTGGGAGTTCGCCGTATGAGCATATCAGATGGTGGTGTAATAGTTCAGAATGGGTCAGAATCTTCATTGATAGCGGAGGTTAAGGAAAAGCAAGACAGTGATCTGATATTGCTTCAACTAAAGGATGCAGTTCGTCAGCAGAGAGTGGAGGTTTTCTCCCAAAGGGGAGATGGTGTGCTTTGCTATCAAGGTCGACTATGTTTTCCTAAGGTGGGTGAGTTGAGATAGCAGATTCTTGTAGAAGCCCATAACTCCAGGTATTCTATTCATCCAGGCGCCAATAAGATGTACCGTGATCTGTGGGAAGTCTTTTGGTGGAATAGCATGAAGAGGGATATAGCAAATTTTGTGGCTAAGTGCCTCAATTGTCAGCGAGTGAAGGTAGAACATCAGAAACCAGGGGGTATGACTCAAGAGATCAACATTCCTACATGGAAGTGGGAAGTGATAAACATGGACTTCATTACAGGATTACCTCGTACTCACAGACAGCATGACTCCATTTGGGTGATAGTTGACAGAGTTACTAAGTCTGCGCGCTTTTTGGCTGTCAAGACTACAGACTCGGCAGAGGACTACGCCAAGCTTTACATTAATGAGGTAGTCAGGTTGCATGGGGTTCCTTTGTCTATCATCTCACATAGAGGTCCTCAGTTTACCTCTCATTTCTTGAAGTCATTTCAGAAAGGTCTTGATACTCAGGTTAATCTTAGCACAACGTTTCATCCGTAGACGGATGGTCAGGCAGGGCGTACCATTCAGACCTTAGAGGACATGTTGAGAGCTTGTGTGATCGACTTCAAGGGTAGTTGGGATGATCACCTTCCTCTTATAGAATTTTCCTACAATAACAGTTACCATTCCAGCATTCAGATGGCCCCTTATGAGGCCTTATATGGGCGTAGATGCAGATCTCCAGTTGGTTTGTTTGAAGTAGGTGAGGCAGCCTTGATAGGGCCAGATTCAGTTCATGATGCTATGGAAAAAGTACAGCTCATCATAGATAGACTTAAGACAGCCCAGAGTCGCCAGAAGTCCTATGCAGATGTAAGGAGAAGGGACTTAGAGTTCCAAATTGATGATTGGGTTTTCCTGAAAGTGTCACCTATGAAAGGGGTGATGAGATTTGGCATGAAAGGGAAGCTCAGTCCTAGATATGTATGCCCTTACAAGATCTTTAAAAGAGTTGGTAAAGTGGCTTATGAGTTAGAGTTACCAGCAGAACTAGCAACAGTGCATCCGGTCTTTCACATTTTGTTGTTGAAGAAGAGTGTGGGTGATCCAGCATCCATAGTACCTTTAGAAAGTGTGGCTGTGAAGGATAGTCTCACTTATGAGGATGTGCCAGTTGAGATTCTTGATCGTCAGGTTTGAAGGTTGAGAAACAAAGAAGTCACTTCAGTTAAGGTTTTGTGGAGGAGTCAGTCCGTAGAGGGAGCTACTTGGGAAGCAGAAGTATCCATGAAGGCCAAGTATCCTCGTCTCTTTCCCTCTAATTCAATTTCAGCTTGAGGTAATAGTTCCTCTCAAGTTTTTCAGTTACTCATACGTATGTTCAATCTTAGTATCATGTTCCTTCAGTTTATACTTGCATTTCAGCGTATTTGCATGTTCTTGGAACTTAGATCAGTTAGAAATCAGTTTCCACTATTTAGTGGTAGGGTTGCAGCTCTTTCCCTCCATATTCAGCTAGTTTAGTCTTCATTCGAGGACGAATGTTCCAAAAGGGGAGATATTGTAACACCCCGTATGCTAGAACTACCAAAAATGCATCTTTCAGAAGTTGCAGGTGCCACCGACGGGCACCACCCACGGACCGTAGGGTGACCCACGGTCCGTTCTGGTGGTCCGTGAATGGCTACCTGCAACCCTCCTCAGAAGCAGTCCAGAAAATTTGCTAAGGGTCGACCCACGGTTGGACCCACGGACAGTAGATCAGGCCACCGGCCGTGTCCGCGTTCATGGATCAGACCCCTCAGATGCCAGTCCCAGAACCCCGTCGACGGTCGCCAGGACGGACCGTCGGTAACCCCCGATAGCTTTTAAGTCAGGGGTCCTTTGGTCTTTTCCTTATGCGTTGGACCCCTAAACTACGTCGTTTAACCCCTAAACTACGTAGTTTTGGTCATTTTTAGCCTAGAAACTTAATTAGAACTTACCCAAGTTAATTCATTCTCATAAATTCATCCAATTAAAATGAAAAGAGAAGAAAAAAGTCGAGCAGCCATAGTCCAAGAACGCAGCAAGGTTTCGTCCATTCCAGCCCCAAAATCGAAAGATTTCTCCATGAAATTCGTCACCAGGTATGTGGGATTTCACTAGTGGGTTCCTTTAGCACATTAGGTCCCTAGATTTCAGTCAGAATCTTGATTCCCTTGATATTATCTAGACCTAGGGTTTCTTGAATGTTAGAAATTTTTGGGTTTTAGCTTTTAGAATCATCCAAATCAGATTATCATGTTGTAGCTTGAGTTCCTGCATGAAATTCAGAACCCTAGTTGTGTAGATTCGTTTAGTTCATGAATTACACATGCTAGTTCAGTTTATTTAGTTATACATGCTCCAATTACGAATGTTTCATTATCAGTACATTAATGTTGCATTTTCAGTTAGCATGTCAGTACGTTGAGCTATCCAGTATTACAGAAATTCTGTCATAATGTGTTATTTACATAATCAATTGGGAGTAGACTTAATACCGAGTTTGACTAGGGTCAGTCACCCTCATAGTCCCAGAACTACGTGCCCCCGTAGGTTTATAAGTCCCCTCTGTGGGCATTACATCACGCAAGTCTTGCCTCTATACCTCTGGCAGGGTATATTGGGTCCTCTCGATGGGGCGTATACATCAGACTCCACGTTTAGCTCACGTGGTTTTATGTCGGTTATTAGTAGCTCCCACACTCAGATTCTATTGCATTGACCAGGTTATCAGTTATAGTTCATTATTCAGTTTCAGCATGTTATACACTTGGTCATTGCATTCAGTTAGTTCATGTTCAGTATTTCCAGTATCGTATCATGCTTATCTTACATCATTGCTTAGTTATATGTTTAGTTCAGTTATGTATATTGTTCGACTTTATTCTATCCTGCATGCTCAGTACATTTTAAGTACTGACCCATACTCTGCGCTACATCTTCTCGTGATGTAGGTTCAGGTCCTCAGCAGTCACATCACGCATAGATCGATTCCCGATCTCCAGTTCAGCAGCATCAGTGGTAAGTCCTCCTTCTTCGAGGCTGACTGACATGATTATCCTTCTACTTTCAGTCTTTAGTTTTAGTTTTCGCTAGATTTAGCTTGGGCATGTCCCGACATTTCTAGTCAGTTAGAGGCTTTATTTCAGACATAGTTAGATTCAGTTTTAGTGTCACACCCCAAACTCAAGGGGCGCAACTGGATCTTAATGCCAAAACTCAAGCCCGAGCTGACCCTGCTGAACCATTTGCTACTAGCGCATGGCAGCCACACGCAATCCAGAAAACAAACAAGTATATCTCGGCTTAAAATTAAGCCCTCGGCCGGTAAGGCCCCTGTCAACAAATCTATAAAAGAAACAGCTACTCCCAAAAGTTCATGTAAAGAAATAGGCAACTAGCACAGAAGTCCTGATTGGGCCGTCGAGGCCACCATGATCTCTATACAAAAACTGAAAGCAGGTATATATCAAGAAAATACATCAAACATCTAACAAGCTTCAGCAAACCAACAAACTAGGCCAGCATGGCCATAACGTAGCTATACACCCCACAAAATAGTCTGCAAGCCTCTAAGAGTAGTAAAGATTGACGGGACAGGTCCCCAGCCTACCCATAAAAATATATACAACAAAAGCTAACAAACATCCCAACTCTTGCAGCTCCGGAGGAAAGGGGCTAGCCAATCGGATAAAAGTCGATCCTACTGCTGAGGAGGTCTACTGGGTCGTCTCTCAAGACCTGCAGGCATGAATGAAGTACCCCCAGGCAATGGGGAATCAGTACGAAATAATATACAGAGTATGAAAGGCAATAGACTATGAGCAGGTATCCTAACATACTGGAGTAATCCGATAAATAAATCAAGGATAAGATAAGTGTACTGACCTGCTCCTAAATCTAAACATATCAAAAATAATAAAACAATAACCTAACCAAGCCCCCATATGCTCGGTAGGTACAAACAGCACACAAGACCACCTACCCAGGCCCCTATAAGCCCAGAAGGTGACAATCCATCTATATACCCCTATCGATAGTCCCCTATCCCCGTAGGCAGTCACATAGCCCTCTTAGGTAATAATATAGCCCCGTAGGTAGCACATAGCTCTCTTAGGCATCAATATAGCTTATAGACAACTCATAGCCCTCTTAGGCAACAACATGGCCCTGTAGGCAGCACATAGCCTTATTAGGCGTCAATATAGCCCTGTAGGCAGAACATAGCCCTTCTAGGCATAGATCACATTTCTGCAGCTAACCACAATAGCCCCAAGGGCAACAATAAAAATCCAATAGGCTAAAAGCGAGCAATTTAGCTATAAGCAACATCTACGAATAGCCTCTAAGTCGTGTCCAACATAGGGACGCTACTAACTGAATAACAATCCAGACAAGGGAGGATTATATCCACTCGAGCAGCCAACAATCAACACTAATGGCTACAAGTATAACAACGATAACAACCCAATTACATTGCTCCTAAGCTTTAAAGAAACATGCTGTAAGAAGGGAATAGCCTTAACATACTTTTTTCGCTGAATTCACGTGGCCTAACGACTTTTACTCACAGACCCCCTTGTTAGTACAATAAGGTAGGACCATAATCAACACACGAGAATAGAAGATACCACGATAATCTGATAAAAGATATGTATTTTCATCGCAAATTACTATTTGCGGCTTATCAAAACTAGAGTCGATGAAAGAAGGGTCTTACCTTGATCTTAAGTTCGTAATACACCTCAAAACCTTAAAGTATGTCAAAACCCTTGCTGTCCCAACAACAAAGTATGATATGCTACTAAATCGATAAAACAAATTATACCATGATGACGAGCTCAACGTGTAGAACAACTTTTGTCAAGGACTTAAGTCGAGAAAACATATAATTTGGTTGATCCTAGAAGTGGGTTTTCTAAGTTTTCTGGTTATTCACTGAAAAAAATGAAGAAAAGCCGAAGAAGAAGATATATAAAGAGTTCCACCGACCTAGGGGACCCACTCACGTGCATGCTTGCGTAGTCTCACGAAAACGTGAATATCTCTCTATTCTGAAGTCGTATGCATGAACAGTTTAATGTGTTGGAAACTAGACTCGTAGATCTTTGATTTGATGGTTCGTGGGTCCCATAAATCTTTATAGATTGGGAGAAAACCTCTAAGATATTTGACCCAAATTTCAGAGAAATCTTTAAAAAGGAACTTACGATAACTTTCGCCAACTTTTATTTTACGACTTACCCGACTTCAAAACTTGAGATACAACCCTTGAACACTTAAAATATGACATACCACATCATTATTAATTTATTACTCACCCTCTTTGTCTTTCCACAAAGGTACGAGTTAATTTAGACGTTTCGAAAAGTCGGGGTGTTACATCCTTCCCCCCTTAGAAACATTCGTCCTCGAATGAAAAATTTGAGTCATGGGTTAAGTCCTTAGGAGTTGCCAAAATTTAGGCAGAGCATCCTTTATAAATGAGACTATCCAGGAACCTGAAACACAGAAATTCTAACCTAGGCTTCTCATAGGACGACATAAATAGCTAAGCACTATAGCTCCGTAATAACAGTGCGAGCAAAAATACGACGATAACAACCATAATAATAAGCAACAATATAAAAAATCAGATAAGTATCTTACCTCACTGAACTAATATAAACTTATATGCCATCACCCTGGTATAAAACAAGTGAGGATATTTGGACCTCATGCCATCCTTATCTTCCTAGGTCACCTCTTCTCTATTCTTCTTTCTCCACAATACTTTAACCGAAGCCACCTCTTTGGTCCTCAATTTACGGACCTGTCGATCTAATATGGCAACTGGAGTTTCTTCGTAGGACAACTCCTCTGTGATCTGAACATCCTCAACTGGGACAACTCGAGAAGGGTCTCCTACGCACTTCTGTAGCATCGATACATGGAAAACTGGATGGACAGATTCTAGCCCCGAAGGCAATTCTAACTCATACGCCACTCGTCCTACCCTCTGAAGGATCAGGTATGGCCCAATGAATCTTGGACTAAGCTTGCCTTTTTTGCCAGATCTCATAACACCCTTCATAGGCGAGACTTTTAAGAATACCCAGTCATCAACACAAAACTCTAAGTCCCTTCATCGCACATCTGAGTATGACTTCTGTCGGCTTTGAGCTGTTAGCAACCCCTCCCGAATGAGCTTAACCTGCTCCACTGTCTGTTGTACTAAGTCGGGTCCAAATAATCCTGACTCACCTACCTCAAACCATCCAATGGTGGATCTACATTTTCTCCCATACAAAGCCTCATAAGGTGCTATCCTGATGCTGGAATGATAACTATTATTGTATGCGAACTCAATAAGAGGAAAGTGGTCATCCCAACATCCCTTGAAGTCTAGCGCGCACGCCCGTAACATATCCTCGAGTGTCAAAATTATGCGCTCAGCCTGGCCATCTGTCTAAGGGTGAAAGGCTGTACTGAGATCAACCTGTGTCCCTAGTCCTTTGTGGAAGGACTTCCAGAAGTTAGCGGTAAATTGTGCTCCTCTATCAGAGATAATAGATACTGGGACACCATGTAGCCTAACAATCTCTCTAATATAGAGCCCTGCATAGTCTCCAGCTGTAAAAATAGCCCTGACTGGTAAGAAGTTGGCTGATTTTGTTAGTCTGTCAACAATTACCCAAATAGAGTCAAACTTACGACGCGATCGAGGTAACCCTGTAATAAAATCCATATTAATTGCTTCCAACTTCCACAAAGGAATGGCTATCTTCTGGACTAGCCCAGCGGGCTTTTGGTTCTCAACCTTCACCTGTTGGCAGTTAGGACACTGTGCCACAAACTCAGCAACGTCCTTCTTCATCCCGTGCCACCAATAGATCTCCTT
>JAJONR010002430.1:0-65670 GCA_029582245.1 Solanum etuberosum | reverse complement strand
ATATATATATATATATATATATATATATATATATATATATATTATTGGGAGTAATATTGAGCACCGATATGGGGATGAGTTCAAACAACTCAAAATCCTCATAAACCATGTATTCCAATATGGGTAAATGAGCTTACTTTTTAGTTGAGGATGTTCTATACCCCGGCAAGGTATATGACAGTTCTGTTAGCGTGGGCAAGACTATATCATCATGTATCTTATAGTGATGCTTGTCGGTTAGAGAATCTTCCAAATAATAGTAAAGAGTTTATTATTGTATTTTTATATACATTTGAGTTATTATCTGCTGTTTCAAAAATCTTTATATATATTTCATCTTTCATTGTTTCTTTCATATTGAGTTGAGTTGAGTTGAGTAAATTTGAGGTGAGTATGCTTTCCCTTTCTATCAGTTCATCTATGCATATATCTCAATGTTCAGTTTTCCCCTTGCATGCTCATACATTCAATGTGTTGACGTCATTTGGCCTGTATCATTTCATGATGTAGATATAGGTGTTCATGATCATCAATCGGTGCTTGGTTGATCCCATCAAAATTCCTGCTAGATTTTGTGAGCCTCCTTGCTTTCCGGAGGGTTCCACATTTAAATTTCAGTCTTGTTATATTGTCGTGGGTCTTGTCCCGACATCTATCTAAGTATTTATAGGCTTCATAGATAGTACTAGTTGAGGAGTCTTTTTCTCATTTTCTTTCTGATGTTTTAAACACTGAGTTGCACATTTAGTGCTATTTGAGTATTTGAGACATTTTCGAGTTAAATTACTTTAGTAATGATATTTGATGCATTGTCTTTGTGTTTGAGTTCCTTATGTTGGGGAGTAAGTCTTCCGCTGAGTATTGAGCCAGGCCAAGGGTTCGCTTGGGGATAAACAATGGTTCTCGAGTGTCGGCCATGACTAGGGTGTAGGCTCGGGGCGTAACATTTTCTTTCCCCCAAGATTTCCTGATCCATTTATAATCACTTATTTTGTGGCTTTCAAAGTAGTTTTACTTACAATCTTTCCAGACTTAATGCCATTATTCACAATTTCACCAATATTAATAACTTCGGCGAATGTTTTTTCAACAACGGAAAGCAAATAATGAAAATAGTCAGGTTGTTGCGCCTGGAGGAAAACATCAATCATTTCAGACTCTTTCATTGGTGGCTTAACCTTAGCAGCTTGCTCCCTCCACCGAATAGCATATTCACAAATATTTTCAGTGGTTTTTTTCCTCATGTTAGAGAGTGAGGAGCAGTCTAGCACGATTTCAATATTATATTGGAACCGTTGAATGAAAGATCGAGCCAAATTATCCCATGTATGCCAGTTAGAAATATTTTGATCTATGAACAATTCTGAGGCAATTCCCACCAAGCTTTCCCAAAAATAAGCCATGAGAAATTCTTCATTGCTACCATCCCCTCTTAGTTGATTACAATATTTATTTAAATGAGCTATAGGATCCCCATGACCATAATATTTCTCAAATTTTGGGGTTTTAAAACCGATAGGCAAATGGATGTGGGCGAACATGCACAAATCAGTGAATGAGATGCCTTTGTTACCCCCTAATCCTTGCATATCTCTTACACCATGTTCTAAACTTTTCATTTTTCTAGCCATTTCTTCATGTTCCTCGTTCTTAACGATTTGCTCAACTTCTACCGAGGAACTATACTGATGAGTGTGAGGATAATAGCCTAGATTTTTAAGAGTCGGTTCATGGGTATAACCTTGATCATGTTGAACATTGGGTGGGGGATCATTGCTGGATTTAGGTACAATTCTTGGCTGCGAGACTGTGTTAGTCGGTGCAATTTGCATGAAGAGTGGATTACTTTTCATAGGCGTATTCAAAGGGTGCATTTTGGAAGTTCCAGTCATGTTGGATGTGTTAGCATATGGGCCAAATCCAGATGGATAAACTGGATCACTTGTCGATACTTGGATAGGGAAGGACATATTCATATTCAAATACTCCCAAATTGAAGATGGTGGATCTTGTCGGTTCATCCAAGCTTCGTACATTTCAGCCGTTTATTGTCTCAACATCCTTATTATCAAGCCCCGAGCCTACACCCTGGGCATAACAGGAACTCAAGAACCATTGTTGGCGCCAAGCAAACCCTCCAGTAAGGTCAACACTAGGAAGTAGTAAACCTCATTTACAATTCCTGAAAGCTTTTCTCAAAAGCTTCAGACCATTTAAACTTAACGGTTTTCTGAGTCAACTTGGTCAACGGGGATGAAATAGATGAGAACCCATCGACAAATCTCCTATAATAACCAGCCAATCCCAAGAAACTCCTAATATTAGTTGGAGATGTGGGTCTAGGCCAGTTCTGTACTACCTCAATATTTTGAGTGTCAACTCGAATCCCATCACCAGAAATAATGGCCTAAGAATGCCACAGACTCAAGCGAAAATTCACATTTAGAGAATTTTGCATACAACTCCCTATCCTTGAGAGTTTGAAGAACTACTTTGAGATGACTAGCATGATCCTCCTCATTCCTCGAATAAATCAGAATGTCATCAATGAATACGATAACAAACATATCAAGATATGGCTTAAACACTCTGTTCATAAGGTCCATGAATGCTGCAGGAGCATTAGTCAAACTAAATGACACGACTAGAAACTCATAATGACCATATCGGGTCCTGAAAGATGTCTTAGGGATGTCACTCTCTCTTACTCTCAACTGATGATAGCCAGATCTAAGGTCTATCTTAGAAAAACAAGTGGAACCCTGAAGTTGATAGAGAAGATCATCAATTCTCAGAAGTGGATACTTATTCTTAATAGTAACCTTGTGCAACTGACGGTAATCTATACACATTCTAAGAGAACCATCTTTCTTCCTCACAGATAAGATCGGAGAACCCCAAGGTGAGACACTTGGTTGAATGAAACCTTTATCAAGAAGGTCTTTCAATTGCTCTTTTAACTCTTTTAACTCAGCTGGAGACATTCTATTTGGCGGAATAGATATAGGATGAGTATCAGGAAGAATATCTATACCCAAGTCTATTTCTCTCTCAGGAGGGACTCTGGGAAGATCATCTCGAAAGACCTTTGGAAACACACTCACAACTGGAACTGACTGAATAGGTGGTGTCTCAACACTAGAGTCATTTTCTCAGACTAAGTGATAGATACACCCCTTGGAAACTAACTTTCTCGCCTTTAGGTATGAAATGAAACGAACCTTAGGCACTGCTGAACTACTCCTCCACTCAATAACTGGCTCATTAGGAAACTGAAACATAACTACTCGAGTTCTACAAACAACTGAGGCATTACAGGCATGAAGCCAGTCCATACCTAGAATAACATCAAAGTCTACCATATCTAACTCGACTAAGTCAGCCATGGTGTCCTTGTGATTGAAAGAAATGGTACAATCACGATAAACTCTCTCAGCTAGAATAGACTCACCAACAGATGTAGAAAAACTGAAGGGCTCAAGAAGTTGTTCAGGAATAATATCGAACCTCATAGCAATATATGGAGTCACAAAAGATAGACTCGCACCTGGATCTAGCAATGCATATACATCAAAAGTAAAAACTTTGATCATACTAGTGACAACATCAGGTGAATTCTCTTGCTCTTAGAGACTGGTAATAGAATACACATAGTTTTCTCCTTCGCCTGTTCCTAAAGTAGCTCCTCTACGTGCAACTCTGTCTTGCGGAGCCGCTGAAGAAGATTTGCCTCTATTACCCCCATTACTACCTCCCTGCCTGTTCTTTGGGCACTCTCTCATGGAGTGACCATTCTGACCACACTTGAAGCAACCAGATGAGCCATCATGACACATTCTTGGGTGGTTCTTACCACACTTAGCACATGCAGGAGTCCCATTACCTCCTTGTGCCACACTATATTGAGACTGTGCAAGTCTAGCTCTGAAGTTCTGAGAATTTTGATCATTTAACTCTACTCTGTTCCTTCGTGCAGGTGCACTAGCAGAGGATGGAGCAGGTCTATTGGACTTTTGCTGAAAACATGACCGGTTTGTATTACTCTTCTGCTGCCTAGACTCATTTCACGTTGTCCTGGATTTCTTATTCTGGAACTCTTCTATATCCCTCATCTTATCTTCATCAACCTGTTGCACATGGATCATCAGCGTTGTTATGTCCATGTCCCCTATCAACATCGCAACCTTACCCTCTTTGCTTGACAGATGAGACAACCTAGAAACAAACAAACTCATCCTGCTCTTCATATTAACAACCATCTCCGGAGCATAACGGGACAGTTGAGTAAACTTGAGGCAGTACTCATGCACACTATTGAATTCCTACTTAAGAGTGAGGAATTCTCTTACCTTCACCTCTCTCAGTTCACGGGGAAGGCAACTCCCCATGAAGGCCTCTTAGAACACCACCCAAATCATAATTGGTGCACCCTCAAATCTACTATTCTTCCATTTGTCGTACCATACTCTAGAAACACCCTTAAGTTGGTATGCAGCTAGTTCCACTCGCTCAGCATCAGCAACATGCATAAAATCAAACACCTTCTACAACTCTTCCACAAAACTTTTCAGATCCTCGGTGACACTTGAACCGGTGAATTCTGGAGGATTCATCCTTAAGAACTCACAGATCTTGGATGTATCAGCCACATCCTGTCTATTCCCTCTTTGTTGCCCAGCTTGGTTGGTCACAAGTTGGCTCAACATCTGGATAGCATCCTGTAACTCAACATTAGTGACCTCTCCTTGGGGTTGCACTTCTGGTGCATTGGGGACCCCTTGATCCTGGGGATCAACATTCCTCCTCGCAGGACGACCTTGAACAGCTCTTCATGGAGGCATTATTTGAAAGATACGCGCAAGCGCGAATTAGAAAGAAACTTTATAGAGTTAAATTCTATCGCACGAAAAGAGTATGAAAGCAATGAGATAATTCCTAACTGTCGAAGCTTCCTAATTATAGATGTGGCACACTTCACACCGATAACTAGGACTCTACAAACACGGCTTCATAGACACCTTAGGACTCTTAAACTCTGTGCTCTGATACCATGTTTGTCACGCCCTGAGCCTACACCCTAGACATGGCCGACACTCGAGAACCATTACTGGCCCCAAGCGAACCCTTGGCCTGGCTCAATACTCAGCGGAAGACTTACTCAACAATAAAAGAACTTTAAAAGTAAAGTTTTAACTCAATGTCTCATATACTTAACTTAGAACATTTAAAATATTCAAACTGGCCACAAGGGCAACTCAAGTCTAGAACATTAACAATAGAAAATGAAACACACTCCTCAACTACTAATGTCAATGAAGCCTCTAATACTATGAGGGATGTCGGGACAAGACCCCCGATCATCCTAACAAAACTAAAATAATAAATAAGGGATCATCTGGAAGAATGGAGGCTCACCAAACAACTCTTGAACTGCAAGTGGTATCAACGAAGAGCCTGTTGATGACCCTGATCTCCTGTATATGCATCATGAAAAGGGAACATTGAACATAACATAAAAGCTTGAACTTGGAAAGAAATAAACATACTCACCTCAACTCTACTAAACTCAACCTCAACTCATAGATACTCAACTCAATGCAGTATAAAACAATAATGAAAGTGCAGTTTATATAAACCAAATAAAATAGTAGATAACAACTCAATGTATTTAAAAATACAATAATAACTTAGTTTGAATGTAAAGATACAAAATAACTCTGTTTGGGAGATTCTCTAATCGACAACTATCAATATGAGCTATGTGATGATACAACATCTCGCCCACGCTGCCAAATTATCCTATACTTTTTCAGGGTGTGGAACTCCCCAACTAAGTGGATCCACTAAGCTATGCATAAAAAGCAATAATGAATCATCTAAAAAGTATGACCCTTTCTACGCACGTTGGCTACATGATTTATTAGGACATTGAGTTATCTTAACTCATCCCCATATCGGTGCTCAATATTACTCCCAAAATATAACTTAGCTCATATGTTTAAAAAAATTTCCTCATCCTCAACTTTGAGATTATTACTCAAAATATTTTCTCTTAAAAGAGATAGTACTAAAAACTCCTCATGAACTCCTTTGGAAATATATATTTCTCCCTCATTTTAAATTTAAAAACATTTACTCTTTGGAATACTTAGTTCCCATATATTCATTTTGAAAAATGAAACTCAACTCTTCTCATCATCAAACTCAAGTACTAAAGTCTTAAAACAAGTTTTTTAAAAGATTGTAGAAGATTTCTAAAAATGACTCGAAAGAATTTTAAAGACTTTACTCTTAACTCTACCTTGAAACTGAATTATGAATTCAAGGGTTCTGATTCATGTTATGAATGATTCTCTCGATGTTTAGATGTAGTTTTGAGTGTGTATATCAAGTACAAAACATAGGTATGATTCGAGGGAACTCTCATGGAAAGAAGGTCGGAAGGGTAGGGGACCTGGCGACCGTGGTGCGTTGAGTGGCGCAGGCCGCTAGCCCTGAACTACTGAAGGTGGGTTGGGGCACACTGAATGGTGCGGTGCACAAATCCCCAACCTACTAAAAGTGGTTTGGGGCGCACTGAGTGGTGTGGCGCCCCACCCCTATGCCCAAGTTTTTGATGAAAATTCTTGCTTCAATTGCATGTCTAACTGCTCTAGAATCGAATGATTACTCTCAAACACTTATGGATTCTTAGATCCAACATAATTACAATGAAATCCACTCTAAATTACTCAAGAATAATACTCAAACACAAGATGCTCATCGGAAGAACTCAACTAAATCTCATATCAAAGAATGAAACTCAAACTTCAAGAAACTCATCAAGAACTCCATATTCCAAATCTTATGGATGAAATTTGAATATGTAAATCATGATTGGCATGTGGATGAAGGAACCCAACACTATGAAAGCTTACATACCTCGATTTGGCGAAATAATTCCTCGATTCGCAAGAAATCTTGACTGTTCTTCCTTTTCTCCTCTTTTCTCTTCTTGGTCTCTCTTCTAAAACACTAAGCGTAATTTAAGATTGTAAAACTGACCCAAATAAGATTTCACCCCAAAAAATTACTAAAAATGTTTTAAGCTGATGGGGTAAGGAAAAGACCAAAATACCCCTCATTAATTTGGGTAACTTTCCTTAACTGAATAGGCTGACATCAAACGGGCATATCTCCCTCATCCGAACGCAAAACTTAGCAAACTCAATGGAGTTGGAAAGAGGATTCAAAGACCTTTTATTTGATATCTTATGGGCCACCTAACTTATCATGTATTAAAAGTTATGGTCGTTTGAAGTTAATCCAAAACTCACAACTTAAGCTTAACTTGAACAAAACTCAAATTGACTCTTTCCAAATTAGTTCTTTCTATTTTTAGCTCTTTCTACGGCGGAATGTTACACTTACTTCCTCTACTTACACTGATTCTTATGAAACCCCCTTAATTTGGACTTCATCATTGTCAGACTTTGTTCCGTCTTTGTGGGCCATTTTTTCTTTTCCATTTTACCTTGTATAGTATGGTTGAGATGCCAGTTTAACCACAAACCAACAACCTTTTAGTAAACTTTGTGCATGGACAATAATTCTTCTTAAGGTTAGACATCTTTCGGTTATAATGACATGTTGCACGTCATGCATATATAGGTCTTTTTATTTATAGAATGAGCTTAGAGAAACTAATGTTTAATCCTGACTTGCTTAAGTCTATCCATTTCTTTGTTATTTATTTTTTTAGTAAAAAAAAGACCTTTGCTTAATAGTTTTTTTTTACTAAAACTAAACAACAAATCTCTTTTATTTTCTTAAGAACTTTGAGACAAAATCTTTTTTTTCTTGAATTACTACACGAAAATTAAGAAAATCCTATTTTGATCTCAGACTTTTTACCAGATAATTTTTTATATATATTTTTGACTTTTTCGTTTAAATGAGGAATTTTAAAAGTGCGAGCATTATCTTTAATAATGATAAAAAAAAATTGGTAAGTAGAAGAAAAAAAATATTTGTTTAATAATGATCGAATATTCTTGGTTGTTTATAAGGAAGGAAAGAGAACCTTTTTTTGAATTCTTTTTTGAATAAAGATCACCGAACCCAAATAGGTTGTCGGCGTATCTCATTGAGGTGAGAATCAGGTGTGCGTAGTTCGTCCAGATTGGACAGTTAAACAATTATTTTTTTGAAAGATTAGAAATTTGTTGACAAATGCAACTATATTCAATCACATTTGTTCACTCAACCATTCCAAAATCTGACGGGGGTGCTCTAGGTTCCATGACTTTTCTTTTCTTTGAAGTATCAACATCAACTTCAACCTCATTGGGAGATGAGGTGTTAGGTATGGTCTCATTTGAAGCTCCACCTTCACTTATCCTACTTCCAATTTCTGCCATCTGTAAAAAAGTGAAACAAACAAGAAGAACAACAATCAACCGTACAACACAATACTGAATACACACTAACAGTAACACCTACCAACAACAGCAATGCAAAAGTACAACACACTAATAGACTGCATCGAAAGGATGAGGATGTATATGTATCTATCAACTGAATATGAATCTTCATAGGCCATAGCAATAGAAAATAATGTATCCTTATGTTTGGTATTACAACAATAGAATTCACAAGTTATACATGTACCAGCACTGAAACACATCCTAATTTACCAGTCCCTAGACAAATGATTTGTATGTGGATAAAATTACAACAGCTAGGCCGACCTCAATGTGTAACATGAGATGACAATTCAGATTTGAAGACCGAACGAAATGTGAAAACAGCCCCAACAACTAGGATAGACAAGTTTTGCACTTTAATAGTACCATGATCGAAGACATTGTTTTTATATGATAGGGCTACTTAGGTTCTTTGAAAATTTCATTTTTTTTTCTCTAACATCCCTATCTTTATAATTATTTATAACATACTTTTTAAAGTAAGTACATAAATGTGCATTTGAGAATCTCACTAGATTTGTATTAAATAAGCATGTGACAAGCTGTTGATAAAAGCATGCATTGATGTTGTTTTGTCTCTATCTGTTGTAGTAGTTTTCATGTTCTTGGTTATGGGTTTTGAAGGTGTCAAAGAAATTACTCCATTGTTCTTGTGCTTGTTTTCTAAGTTTAGATTGATCAGGTCTCACACATATCAGTAGGTGCAAATTTATTCAACCTTGGTAGGGTAGTTTTGTGTTGTGAATGATCCCTTTTGATACAGGACATTTTTTTTCTGATTCTCACAGTGAATTTGTATTTGATTCCTGTCGTTTTGTGTTTTTCAGATATGTGGTGTCACGCCCCAAACTCAAGAGGCGCAACTGGCTCCTAATGCCAAAACTCAGGCCCGAGCCGACCCTGCTGAACCATTTGCTACTAGCGCATGGAAGCCACAAGCAATCAAGAAAACAAACAACTATATCTCGGCTTAAAATTAAGCCCTCGGCTGGCAAGGCCCCTGTCAACAGATCTATATAAGAAACAGCTACTCCCAAGAGTTCATATAAAGAAATAGCCAACTAGCACAAAAGTCCTGATTGGGCCGTCAAGGCCACCATGATCTCTATACCTAAACTAAAAGTAGGTATATCAAGACAATACATCAAACAACTAATAAGCTTCAGGAAACCAACAAACTAGGCCAGCATGGCCATAACATTGCTATACACCCCCCACACTAGTATATAAGCCTCTAAGAGTAGTAAAGATTGGCGGGACAGGGCCCCAGCCTACCCATAAAAATATATACAACAAAAGCAAACAAACCTCCCAACTCTGGCAGCTCCGGAGGAAATGGGCTAGCCGATCGGATAGAAGTCAATCCTGTTGTTGAGAAGGTCTACTGGGTCGTCTGTTGGGACCTGCAGGCATGAATGTAGTACCCTCAGGCAATGGGGCATGAATATGAAATAATGTACTGAGTATGAAATGCAATACACTATGAGCAGGTATCGTATTATACTGGGAGTAATCTGATAAATAAATCAAGGATAAGATAAGTGCATTGACCTGCTCCTAAATCTAAACATATAAAAAATAATTAAGCAAAAACCTAACCAAGTCCCCATAAGCTCGGCAGGTACAATAAGCATACAAGACCACCTACCCCGGCCCCCATAAGCCTAAAAGGTGACAATCAGTCTATATACCCCTATCGGTAGTCCCCTAGCCCCGTAGGCAGTCACATAGCCCTCTTAGGCAATAATATAACCCCGTCGGCAGCACATAGCTTTCTTAGGCATCAATATAGCTTATAGACCACTCATAGCCCTCTTAGGCAACAACATGGCCCTGTAGGTGGCACATAGCCTTCTTAGGCGTCAATACAGCCCCGTAGGCAACTCATAGCCCTTCTAGGCATCAATATAGCCCCCTAGGCATCTCATAGCCCTTCTAGGCATCAATATAGCCCCGTAGGCAGAATATAGCCCTTCTAGGCATAGATCACATTCATGTAGCTAACCACAATAGCCCCAAGGGCGACAATAACAATCCAATAGGCTAAAAGCGAGCAATTTAGCTATAAGCAACCTATACGAATAGCCTCTTAGTCGTGTCCAACATAGGGACGCCACTAACTGAATAAGAATCCCGACAAGGGAGGATTATATCCACTCGAGCAGCCAACAATCAACAATAATGGCTACAATTATAACAATGATAACAACCCAATTACATTTCTCCTAAGCTTTAAGGAAACATGCTGTAAGAAGGAAATAACTTTAACATACCTTTTTCGCTTAATTCACGTGGCCTAACGACTTTTACTCACAACCCTCCTCGATACTACAATAAGGCAGGACCATAATCAACACACAAGAATAGAAGATACCACGATAATCCGATAAAAGATATGTATTTCCGTCGCAGATTGCTATTTGCGGCTTATCAAAGCTAGAGTCGATAAAAGAAGGGTCTTACCTAAATATTTCCAAACTCTTGCTGTCCCAACACCGAAGTATGATATGCTACGAAATTGATAAAACAAATTATACCATGATGACGAGCCCAACACGTAGAACAACTTTCGTCAAGGACTTAAGTCGATAAAATCTATAATTTGGTTGATCCTAGAAATGGGTTTTCTAAGTTTTCAGGTTCTTAACTAAAAAAATGAAGAAAAAGTCGAAAAAGAAGATACATAAAAAGTTCCATCGACCCAGGGCCCCACCTCATATGCCTGCTTGCGCAGTCTCGTGAAAACGTGAATATCTCTCCATTCTAAAGTTGTATGAATGAACGGTCTGATGCGTTGGAAACTAGAATCGTAGACCTTCGATTTGATAGGTCGTGGGCCCCATAAATATTTATATATTGGGAGAAAACCTCCAAGACATTTTATCCAAATTTCAGAGAAATCTTTAAAAAGGAACTGATGATAACTTTCACCAACTTTTATTTTGCTACTTACCTAACTTCGAAACATGAGATACAACCCTTGAACACTTAAAATATGACATGTCACATCATTCTTAATTTATTACTCACCCTCTTTGTCCTTCCCCCCTTAGAAACATTCGTCCTCGAATGAAAAATCTGAGACACGTGGTTAAGTCCTTAGGAGTTGCCAAAATTTAGGCAGAGTATCCTTTGTAAATGTGACTATCCAGGAACCTGAAACACAAAAATTCTAACCTAGGCATCTCACAGGATGACATAAATAGCTAAGCACTATAGCTCCGCAATAACAGTGCGAGCAAAAATGAAACGACAACAACCATAATAATAAGCAATAATATAAAAAAAAATCAGATAGGTATCTTGCCTCACTACACTAATATAAACTGATATGCCATCACCCTGGGGTATGAAACAAGTGAGGATATTTGGACCTCATGCCATCATCAGCTTCCCAGGTCACCTCTTCTCTATTCTTGTTTCTCCACAATACTTTAACCGAAGCCACCTCTTTGGTCCTCAATTTACGGACCTGTCGATCTAATATGGGAACTGGAGTTTCCTTGCAGGACAACTCCTCTGCGATCTGAACATCCTCAACTGGGACAACCCGAGAAGGGTCTCCTACGCACTTCTGTAGCATCGATACATGGAAAACTGGATGAACAGATTCTAGCCCCGAAGGCAATTCTAACTCATAAGCCACTCGTCCTACCCTACAAAGGATCCGGTATGGCCCAATGAAACTTGGACTAAGCTTGCCTTTTTTGCCAAATCTCATAACACCCTTCATAGGCGAGACTTTTAAGAATACCCAGTCATCGACACAAAACTCTAAGTCCCTTCGTCGTACATCTGAGTATGACTTTTGTTGGCTTTGAGCTGTTAGCAACCTCTCCCGAATGAGCTTAACCTGCTCCACTGTCTGATGTACTAAGTCGGGTCCAATCAACCCTGACTCACCTTACCTCGAACCATCCAATGGGGGATCTACATTTTCGCCCATACAAAGCCTCATAAGGTGCCATCCCGATGCTGGAATGATAACTATTATTGTATGCGAACTCAATAAGAGGAAAGTGGTCATCCTAACTTCCCTTGCAGTCTAGCGCGCACGCCCGTAACATATCCTTGAGTTTAAAAATTGTGCGCTAAGCCTGGCCATCTGTCAGAGGGTGAAAGGCTGTAAGATTAATCTGTGTCCCTAGTCCTTTCAGGAAGGACTTCCAGAAGTTAGCGGTAAATTGTGATCCTCTATCAGAGATAATAGATACTGGGACACCGTGTAGCCTAAAATTCTCTATAATATAGAGCCCTGCATAGTCTTCGGCTGTAAAGTAGCCCTGACTGGTAAGAAGTGGGCTGATTTTGTTAGTCTGTCAACAATTACTCAAATAGAGTCAAACATATGACGCGATCGAGGTAACCCTATAATTAAATCCATATTAATTGCTTCCCACTTCCACAAAGGAATGGATATCTCCTGGACAAGCCCAGCGGGCTTTTGGTGCTCAACCTTCAGCTGTTGGCAGTTAGGACACTGTGCCACAAACTCACCAACGTCCTTCTTCATCCCGTGCCACCAATAGATCTCCTTAATATCATGGTACATCTTCGTCGAACCAGGGTGAATAGAATAATGGGACTGATGTGCCTCTTCCATAATCTAATGTCAAAGCCCTACAACATCTGGAACACACAATCGACCGCTATATCTGAGGACTCCATCTCCTGCTATATCAAATGCTAGAGACTGTTGATCCTGAGCCTTGGCTCTAAGCTACTCTAAGCTAGGATCCTTGTGTAGCCATGCTTTTACCACTACAACTAGAGATGATACGGTTGTGTCCTGAATTGTTACCTCACTATCGTCTACCTTTAACAAATTGACTCCCATGCTAGCTAACTGATGAAGATATCGCGCTAGCTCACGATTCTCAAAACCTAATAGGATAAATTACCCATAGATCTTCGACTGAGGGGATCATCTACCACATTCGCCTTTCTTGGATAATATAAAATATCCACGTCGTAGTCCTTTAGTAACTCAAGCCATCGATGCTATCCCATATTTAACTCCTTCTGTCTAAAGATATATTGAAGGCTTTTTATGATCTGTGAAGATGTCAACATGAACGCCATACAAATAGTGTCTCTAGATCTTTAACGCATGCTCAACTGCAGCCAACTCTAAATCGTGGGTCAGATAGTTGTTCTCATGCTTCCTCAACTGCCTTGAAACATATGCGATAACCTTACCATGTTTCATTAGAACACATCCCAACCCAAGGCCAGAAGCATCACAATACACCGCATAGCATTCTGAACCCTCTGGCAATGCTAGAACTGGTGGTGATGTCAACCTGTCCTTCAGCTCTTGGAAACTATGCCCGCAAGCCTCAGTCCACTGGAACTTAGCTGCTTTTTGAGTCAGCTTCGTTAATGGTGCTGAAAGTGAAGAAGACGCCTCTAGAAACCTTCTGTAGTACCCAGCTAACCCTAAGAAACTACGAACCTCAGTCGGAGTCATGGGTCTGGGCCAAGTCTTTACGGCCTCAATCTTTTGTCTATCCACCGTAATGCCTGCATCAGATACAATATGGCCTACGAAAGCTATAGAGTCCAACAAGAACTCACACTTAGAAAACTTTGCATAAAGTTGGTCTCAATGAACCTGAATGACTGCTGGCAGATGATTTGCATGCTCATCTTTTGAACGTGAATACACCAAAATATCATCAATAAATACAATAAAAAACAAGTCTAGATACGGCTTGAATATACTATTCATCAGGTGCATGAACACTGCTGGGGCATTAGTTAATCCAAAAGACATTTCCAAGAACTCAAAGTGTCCATATTTGGTTCTAAAAGTTGTCTTTGGAACGTCTTTCTCCCGAACTCGTATCTGGTGGTACCCTGATGTTAAATCAATCTTTGAAAAGCACTCAGCACCTTGTAACTGATCAAAAAAGTCATCAATCCTCGAAAAGGGATAATTATTCTTTATAGTCGCTTTATTCAGCTGTTGGTAATCCATACACATTCTCAGTGAGCCATCTTTCTTCCTCACGAATAACACTAGCACACCCCATGGTGAAGCACTAGGCCTGATCCAGCAAGTCTTTCAGCTGATCCTTCAACTCCTTTAGCTCAGCAGGAGCTATTTTATAAGGAGGGATAGATATGGGTTGTGTACGTGGTAGCATATCGATAGCAAAATCAATTTCCCGTTCTGGAGGGATATCAGGAAGCTCGTCTGGAAATAGATCTAGAAACTCATTAACTACCGGAATAGACTGAAGACTCGGTGGTTCTGTATCTATATAATGAACGCGAAAAAGATGATAAATACAACCCTTAGTAATCATCCTCTTTGCCTTAAGATAGGAAATATACCTACCTTTCGGTGTTGCTGTATCGCCTTTCCATTCCCGAACTACCTCTCCTGGAAAGTGGAATCTAACAATCTTTGTCCGACACTCAACATTAGCATAACAAGACGCTAACCAGTCCATACCCATAATGACGTCGAAATCGACCATCTCTAACTCTACCAGGTCTACAGAGGTCTGACGGTCCATAATTTCTACCGTGCAACCTCGATAGACTCTCCTAGAAATAATAGACTTACCAACTGGTGTAGATATAATAAAGGGTTGATCTAATGACTCTGCTACTATACATAACTTCCCCTCAATAAATGGAGTAACATAATATAGAGTAGATCCAGGATCTATCAAAGCATAAACACAATGGGAGAAAACAATCAATAGACCTGTCACAACATCTGATGATGACTCTGAGTCCTGTCGGCCGGCTAGTGAATATGTACGGTTCTGGCCACTACCAGAACTAGATGCTCCCTCTCTGCCTCTGCCTCTGCCTCTGCCTCTACCTGCTGAAGTCTGGGTTCCACGCCCTGTAGGTTTTGCTAATGAGGAGGAACCTACTACTGACCCTGTCGACTGACCTATACCACCCTGACCTATAGTCGGGCAGTTCCTCCACCCATGCCCCTCCTATCCACAAGAATAACAAACTGTGGAACCTTGCCTACACCTCCCGAAATGCATCCTACCGCAAGTAGCGCAACGTGTCGAGGCTGTCCTAGCCTTGCCTGAATCCCTCTGCTGCTGAGAGCCTGATGCTTGTGAACCCTCACCTGGGCCTGACTGTCCTTGACGATCAAATCTACTACCCTGGAACTGCTGTGGTGGAGGTCTAGGTGGCCTACTAGAATATCAGGATCTGGGACCACCCTAAAAATCTCCCTGTGAACTAGCGGGCCTAGCCTTCTTCTGTCTCTCTCTCTCGACCCTCTCACTCAAATACTGTAGATGTCTGCGATCCTCTATGCCTTGCGTAAAGGCCTGAATTCGTGAGATATCCATATTATCATTTAGTGCAGAGGTAGAACAAGCATCGATATAGTCTGAGTCAAGCCCTCCTACAAATCTACGTACCCTGTCATGCATCGTATCAACAAATGCTGGTGTATATCTAGCCAATGAATCAAATCTCAGCACATACTCTCGGACACTCATGCTGCCCTGTCGAAGGTTCAGAAACTAGTCCACCCGGCCATCCCTAATCTCTCTAGGCAAATAGTGATCTGTGAAAGCTTCTGTAAAGCTATGCCAAGTGAATAGAGATGCATCTTTTCCCCTTGATCTCTCCCAACTTTCGTGCCACAATATTGCAACATCACGCAATCGAAATGTTGCTAACTCAACTTACTCAGTCGCTGAGGCATGCATGACTCTGAAGATCCTATGAAGCTGATCAACAAAGTGTTGAGGGTCCTCTATGTGATCTGTCCTTGTAAACAGTGGAGGATTATATGCAAGAAATTCATAAACTTTCGAACTTCCAATCCCTTCAGAAGGTTCGGCAACATCTGGCGCAACTGGCTAGTGCTGTGCAGCTACTAACTGTGCTAACATACATACTGCACTATTGAAATCCTGATAAGATGGAATAGGAGGAACTAGAGGTGGTACTACTGGTGGAGCCGGGGGTCCTGTAGCCCTCAGAGGCTCCTGAAGGGGTGGAGAAGCTATAGGGGGCTGAGAAGATGTCTCCCCCTGCGTCTCACAATGGGCTACCTCCACCTCTGGTACCTTGCCGGTACCCTCGCCTGCAGCTGTACGTAGCCCCTGGCTAGTTGTAGTCTATCTGGTGTTAGCCATCTCTATCTGCATACAAACATCACTTGTAAGCCAGAAACCTCAACCCTTAAGACACCGTTCTATAGCACAAGGTGAGAAAAAAAATTATAGTCATTCTAACGTGCCCGGTAGCTTCTTGCTTATCGAATATGGTGCACAACACATTTATAAATAAGACTCTACTAGACACGGCTTGCAGACTCCGTAGGATACGACGTTGCTCTGATACCAAGTTTGTCACGCCCCAAACTCAAGGGGCGTAACTGGCTCCTAATGCAAAAACTCAAGCCCGAGCCGACCCTGCTGAACCATTTACTACTAGCGCATGGCAGCCACACACAATCAAGAAAACAAACAAGTATATCTCAGCTTAAAATTAATCCCTCGGCCGGCAAGGCCCCTTTCCACATATCTATAAAAAAAACAACTACTCCCAAGAGTTCATATAAAGAAATAGCCACTTAGCACAGAAGTCCTGATTGGGCTGTTGAGGCTACCATGATCTCTATACCGAAACTGAAAACAGGTATATATCACGACAATACATCAAACAGCTAACAAGCTTCAGCAAACCAACAAACTAGGCCAGCATGGCCATAACGTAGCTATACACCCCACACACTAGTCTTCAAACCTCTAAGAGTAGTAAAGATTAGCGGGACAGGGCCCCAGCCTACCCATAAAAATATATACAACAAAAGTTAACAAACCTAACAACTCTGGTAGCTCCGGAGGAAAGGGGCTAGCCAACTAGATAGAAGTCAATCCTGCTGCTGAGGAGGTTTACTGGGTCATCTATTAGGACCTGCAGCCTTGAATGCAGTAACCCCAGGCAATGGGTGATGAGTCCGAGATTTGGAGTCATTTAGGGCTTTGTTTTGATAGATTTAGTGTCCTCAAATGCCTAATTTATGCTATAAACTGATGTTAATGCCTTGATTTTCAGGTATATGGATTGAGAAGCAAAACAAGGATACTAACATTCAAAAAGGAACAAAAAAAGCTGAAGAAAGGAAGATGGGCGAGCCTGAAGATCGCCAAGAGCACTCGGCATGTTGCCGAGTGACTAATCTCACCGCCTAAAGTTCCAGTGTGCTTAGCCCTGAAGTAAGAAACCAAGTCGGCGACGAAAAGGAGCAGTCGGCGAATCACTGAGTCGTTCCACGAAACAAAGATAGATCGCCCAAAGTTACAGACCTCGAGGATGTTGAATGCTAAGGTGAAAAGGCGATGGAAGAGGTCAAAGGGCGGCTCACCGAGTGGTTCGGTGAGCCCGACTTACTTCACCGAGTGGTTCGGTGAGCCCGACTTACTTCACCGAGTGGCCCTTCGTGGCTTATTTTCAGCGACAATAAATTACATTTTGAACATTAATTTAGTATCGGATTTTTAATCCATCTTAGTGTAGAACAGTTTTCTCTGAAGTATCTAAGTAGACTTGAAGGATTTGAGACTCAATTTGGAGATTTTGCAAGTGGGTTTCGAATTTTCTTTGAATTGGAGCATTGTAAAGCTTGAATTCTTCTTACCCAGTTGATGGCTAATCGATTCGGAAATGAATTTTATCTTTTCATGATGTTCGGCTAAAACCCCAACTCTTGGGGTGTGATCATGTGATTATGGGTTGAACTAGTGTGTGGGTAATGTTAATTACTAGTTTAAATGCTATTTTGAAGTAGGTTTAATCATTAATTGTGGTTTAATTTATGAATTGTAGTTGCAAATGCAATTCTATTTTAGAGTTCTTGGCTTGCTCGAGAGAGAGGTTTTAGAACTAAAATTATTGATTAATGATTCGTATGTGTTGGGTTGATTTGGGTTCAGCTCGAGAGAGTGAATCCTAAACCCAGTCCTATCCATCTTTCTCGAGAGAGAAGATGTATTAGGGTTTTGGGCTATTCTTAATTGCTATGCTTGTTGATGTGCGAGAGAAATCACTAGAAGCAGAAGAGTTTTTCGAGAGAAAGATATTTCAAATATAGTCTAGCCTACCCACTGATATTTAGCTATTTACTAGTAGTTTCAATTACCCATATATCAAAATTTGCCTATAATCGATCACATCCCGAGAATTCCTCTCCTTATTGTTATCTCATTGCTAGTTCACTTCTTTGTAGTTGATAATTGCAAATCAAGACCCCCATCTGAGATTTGATGTCACCCCTTTGATTTGTAATGTGTCATTTTCCGATAATATCTATACCTATAACTAGTTAGATCACATTTGTACTTCATAGTCGAATTTGAACACGTACCGCTCCCTGTGGGATTCGACGCCAACTCAATTGGTGGGTTTTATACTGCTTAACGATCGTTTGTACCTAGAATTGGATGAGGTGTGGTTGAATCGTTAATCAAAATGGCGCCGCTGTCGGGGAGTGGTGTTGTTTGAAATTCTTTTATTGAAGTTGAATTGTGATCTTTGTAGTTATAGTTGAATCTACTTGTTTTTGTTTTTTGTTTTGTGTTGTTTGTGCAAAACAGAGGATGAGATGAGCGTCAACGGAAGTAATGGTAGCCAAGTGGGCCACCAAGATGACATTGGAAATCTCAATGATGTCAATGACCAAAACGAAGTGGGTGGTGTTGGTGCCATTCGTTTACCTCCAGCTGAAGGGAACGTTGTTTTCCACATAACAAGCACAATGCTTCAAATTCTCCAATTGAAGGGACTATTTGGGGGGCTGGCGCATGAGTATCCAAATGAGGATATCAGGAATTTTTTTGATGTTTGTGGGCCATTTTCATTTAAGAACATATCACAAGAATCGGTGCGTCTCATGTTGTTCCCATTCTCTTTGATAGGTGAAGCGACTAAATGGTTGGCTGAGTTACCAAGGGACTCTATCACCTCATGGGATGAGCTAACCACAACATTTTTAGTGCGATTCTTTACCCTATCGAAGATGATGACTCTAATGGATGGAATCCAAGGTTTCAAACACTTGGATGGCGAGCCAATCCATGAGACAGGACTGAGATTTGAGAAGCTAGTGCTTCAATGCCCAACTCATGGACTTCCTGATAATGTGTTGCTGCAATATTTCTATAGAAGCCTTGATTCGGTAAACAAAAGAGTGGCTGACCAACGTTCTCCGGGTGGTATTATGAAACAGCCCTATGCAATAGCTTGCCAACTCCTTGATTGCATGACCAAGACCAGCAGGGCATGGTATAATCGCAAAGAACAAGTCTTTCCTCTTACTTGTTCAACAACAAAAGCACAGATCAAAAAAAAATCAAGAGAGAGACCAGAATAAGGCCAAAATGATAACCCAGCTGGGTATCTTAGCCAAAAGTGTCAGGGAATTTGAAGTGTTGTACAATTAGGAAGTAAACTTTCTAGCCAATAAAGGAAGAGGTGATCGTGCAAACCACCCAAGGACGGGTGGAAATAAAGGTTAGACAGAAAGAGAGGGGGAGAAGGATAGGTATGTTCCTCCCCATAAACGTCATAATCTCAAGGATTCTGAGGGTGGTTGGATAGAAGATATGCTTTCAGGCATTTTCACCAAAATTGAAGGTTCCGACAAAGTGCTAAAAGAGATGAAAGAGGCTGTTTCGACTCTCAACCAAACGGCGACCTCTCACTCAGTCTCTATTAAGCAGCTGGAGACCCAAACGGGTCAAATTTCTTCACATCTGAATCCAAGACAACAAAGGGGATTGCCTAGTGATACAATGGAAAACCACAAGAATGAAGCTTAAATGGGTATTTTCGTGGTGCCACGACGTTAACTAAGGTGCCTGTTGGGAGGCAACCCAAGTTTTTAATGCTTTAAGTTTGATTTTAAATAATGGGTG
Organism: Solanum etuberosum; assembly: GCA_029582245.1. Lineage (NCBI taxonomy): Eukaryota > Viridiplantae > Streptophyta > Magnoliopsida > Solanales > Solanaceae > Solanum > Solanum etuberosum. The sequence goes on along the minus strand of JAJONR010002430.1, from coordinate 45,290 downwards.
TTGATTGTGCAGGTTGAAGAGTGGAGTGTGTTTGAGAATGTGCAGTTTGGCGAGCCATAGAGTCCAGTCGGCACCTCGCAAAAGAGGTCGGCGAGCCCGACTTAGACCACCGTTGGACCAACAAAACTTTAGGTGGAGGTCTGTAAAACTCGGTGGGCCAATTAATTAATCGGCGACTCACCGAACAGGTCGGCGAGCCCAATTTTGTTCGCCGTTTAGACCCCCAGATAACTGGGAGTCCTGTAAAACTCGGCGAGGTACGTTACCACTCGGCGCATCGCAGAGTGGTTCGGCGTGGACAACTTACACTGCCGAAAGGGCCGCGAATTGAAATGTTTTAAAAGGCCAAAAATTTTAAAATTTCAAAATATTTCATATTCTCCCATTTCTAACCCCGTACATTCACACCCGCACTTTTGATTTCCTATATTTTTGCTATTTTACTTGCTTTGTGCTCTTGATCTAGTGTTTGGATTTGGATTGCATTGCCACCTAGCTTATCAAATTCTAAATTCGGCCTTCAGGTTGGTTTTCCAAACCCCGAACTCTTGATTAGTGGTTGAACTCGAATGCATTTGATAAATTGTGTTGGGTCTGTGCTTAAATCGTGTTTGATGTGGTTGATTTCTTATTTGGTATTTCAAAATTGCGCCTAATTGCTTTAAAAGATGATTTCTCGAGTTTCGTATGTTAAAATTGATTCTAAATTGTTGGGTTGCGGTTATTTTATGTTGGGTCTAGTTGGGTGAAGTCTAAGTAACCTCCAATTGTGCTACATGACGTACTTTGCCCAATGATGGAGCGTCTGACGTCATTCTTAAGGGCAAAGTCATCAAATGGCCAATTTTGGCCAAATAGGAGGAAGTCTGAATACTCCGGAGGCATGGGTCTTATGGGTCTTGTATGAATTGCATAATGTGTGTGTTTGATTTTGATTTCAGGGGCTGCGGGCTTAATTTTTGAAATTGGGATTGAAATTTGGCACGTTGGGCAGTTTGGCGAGCTGGGTCGAGCTCGCCGACCGGTTCGGCGGTTCACCAACGTCCCCCTTGATCGCCCTTAATTTTGTAATTTGGCTTAGTTAGAGTCTGTAACTTTCGGCGGGAAGCCTGAGCTCACCGAATGTTTCCTTTGATCGCCCTTTCTGCGCCACTAACCCCTAAAACACCCTATTAAGTTCGGCGGGCTAGTCTGAGCTCGCCGAGTGATGTCAGCGATTCACCGAAGGGTCCTGCACATCGCCGACTTGCCTTGTTTCTGAATATTTTTCAAGCCAATCCTTTCGGTGAGCCCGATCTGGCTCAACAAAGTGACTAGGCGAGTTCATCTGCAACCTTAATTCTGCACATTTTTCTTGAAATTTTTCGAACTCTTTCTAATGTGTTTTACAGATATGGCTAGGACCAACTTAGATGAAAGTGGCATGCCACCTCGCAAACGAGCATGGGGCATCGTAATAAATGAGGGAGCAGCTGCTTCCACACAGAAGGGAAATATAGCACCTCCGAAGGGAGGCAAAGGCAAGGGCAAAGAGCCCGTAGCAGAGAGACCGGAGCGCAACTCCGGTAGTGATGGGGATTCTTTTCACTCTCAGGTCTCACTCTCCGAGCCTGAAGATGACCAACCACTACAGACCCGGCGAATAGAAATTCGTGCAATGGTTCGGCAAGATCGATCTTGGATCCTAGAGTCTACCCCTCCTTCTGCTGATACAGTGCCAGCTCCGGCACAGACGGTGCTTCCAGCGCCACTAGTTCAGGGTGCTCCTCTTCGGTTACTCAACTGGTTAAAGGCCGAGGGATTGAGGACCATCCTAGAGGAGAAGCGATTGTCCACTGATGGTATGGTGGACAGGTACCCTCTTGTGTGGGACACATTTTGGTACCACAGGGTCGACATGTTCACCAGGCCCCGTGGCCCATACATCCCCACCTGGGTCAGAGAGTTCTACACTGCATATGGTGACTTGGTACCCCAGGGGAAGAAGAAGGCCAGTGCCTTCGGACCGGTGGAGTCTTTGGTAGTTCGAGGTAAGACAGTGGGATGCAACAACGACCATATTAATGTTGTACTGGACAGAGCTACATGTTTTGAGCATGAGTATCAGAGGATGATGACTTCACAGACTCTGGATGAACTGAAGGGCTGGCTAGCTCCCCTTATCTATGACACCAGGTGGATTGAGGTCGGAGCCCCTATCGAGAAGAAGGACTTGAACATAACAGCCCGGTATTGGTTCGGTTTCATTAGTAGCTCGATCATGCAATCACAGAACGAGTCCATTCTTAAGGCGGACTGTCTCGGATCTATTATAACCAGGAAGAGTCTGAACCTAGGGCTGATCATAGAGCAGGAGATGGCCATGAGGGCCAAACAGCGTCGGATATCCCTTCCATTCCCAGTGCTTATTACAGAGTTGTGTCAGTGAGCTGGAGTTCCTCTTGACAAGAAGAGGGACGTTGAGGTCACACCCACATACTCCACTGACATCCGGTGCATAGAGGCCGAGTACACATGGGATGAGGCGGATAGGGGGAGAGCAGCTCCGGTGGACACATCCCCGGAGGTTGATGTTGATTCTATACCTGCAGAGGCATCTTTGCCTACTCCGGCCTTCAGGTACATCTACTTCCACTCCTTCCCAGCCTTCTAGAGCTGCTTCAGGTACCACTGCCTCCAGGCCTCTGATCACTCAGGCCATGCTCCTCAAGAGGGGGCACCTAGCCCATTCTGTTGATGTGCAGGCTTCCCGGCTGGAGGCCGAGGTGCCCTGGATGATTGAGCGAGCCTTCATAGCTGCACTCAAACCTCTTCAGGCTACCATTGATGCTCTCACTATGAAAGTACTGACTTGTGAGAGAGGGCAGGGGGTGACTACTGAGGTTACGTCTTTGAAAGCTGAGGTTTCTGAGCTTAGGAAGGATGTGGACCATCTTAAGTCCACAGACTTTACTTCGATGTTTGGGTCAATGATATCCCAGAGGATCCGAATACTGAGATTCCATCCCATGCTGAGGTACCTCCGGCTACCACAGGAGATGATATTATGGAGGATGTTGCTGCTGATGAGTCTGAGGCCGAGACCGAGACCGATGAAGAGGAGCTTGAGGAGCGAGATGCTACTGTAATTGATGATCTGGCAAACCTAGAGGGTGCCATGATTAAGACTACCCGATAGGATTAATTGAGAGAGACTTCCATGCCAAGCTCTAGTGGAGCCAGTGTTGATGTTATCCCGGGCACTGATGCCCAACCCCAGAGTGTGACCCCGGGCACTGATGCCCCGACAGATGGAGCGACTGTGTAGACAAGATCATTTTCATTACCTCCCTCTCTGTTGTTTTTGTGATTTTTGTGTTTTTAGTTGCATTTGAGGACAACTGCTTTTCTTTTATGGGTGGGGTGAGGTATTTCCATACCTACCTCTTGTGATTCTATTTTATTTGTGAATTTTGGGTATTTTGAGCTATATATGTGTTTTGATTTTTATCATGTGGATGATTGAGCTTGTGGCTCCTTGTTTTGAATGGAAATGGTTTTGACCTATTTTAAAATTTTGTGCCACCCCTATTGTTTGTGATTGTGGCTGTTCTTGTGCAAACTTGAGTATCGGTTATGATCAATACCGATGACTTGAATAGTGCTCTTAATTGAATGAAATGAATGTGCGGCTACAAGAGGCTAATGAAGTTGCATAAATAATGTGTGAACTTTTAGCATCTCGTTGTGACTAGCTAGTTATCGAATAAGCCTCTTGTGATGAATATTGCACACTAGCAAAAGTGTGGAGTCTTGTTTGATATTGGTTTCAATGCCTGGTATGTTGAGATTACTTTGAACAATTTTGTGATGACACCTAGAATTTTCCCCGTTGGTCCGATTGACTAAGTGATGCAAGCACTTGATATGATCTTAGGCAACGATTTTGAAGAGTGAAACAATTTGACAATATACCTCTTTTGTGGCCAACCTTTTAGATGTGTGAACCTTGCTTGAACCCTATTGAGCCTGACCATTTTCTTGGAAGAAACTTGAAAAATTGCGATCCCTCTTTATATATGTACCCATAACTTTCATGAAGTGTGGTTTGTGTGAATAGCCAACTTAGGCCAAAAGCCTAAGTTGGGGGTGTGGTGAAAAGAGGAGGAAAGTCAAGAAGTGTGAAAAATCCCCCTTTGAGTAATGATTTTGAAAAAAATGGAACCCCTCCATATAAAAAAAAGAGAAGAAAAGAAGCAAAGAAAAAGAATGAAAAAGTAGTGAAATAAAGTATTGAAAATTGCAAAAGAAATGGGGTATCCGATAATTCATTTGAAGTTGAATAATGGGGTTGATTATGAGCATGATTGAATTGTTAAAGAAAAGGAGGAAAGTGATGATCAGGCCACACTTCATGGAGGTAGAAACCACTGAGCCTAAATGACCATACCTATTACAAGCCATGAAAAGACCTTTGTGATCTTGAGTGAGCTGAAACAAATGTTGATTGGAAAATAAGGGCAAACGTATGGGTGAAGTTATGCATGTGTTCATCTTTGTTAGTGTGAGAGTTGTATGTGATTCCGGAACTTTAAATTGCTAAGAAATAGTGTGTGAATATGGAATCATCTTTGTTGTGAAGGCATTTGAGTACCTTTGTTGAGCTTGAACTTGCATTTGAAGCAAGTATTGTGAAATTGAGCATCTTTGGTAATGGTGAGTCACAATTTAAATCTTTGAGTGCACAATTGATCATTGAATGAGTAAATTGAGCCTTGTTGTGTGCATTCATGTTGAGTCTTATGCAGCACTGTTTGAGACATCCTTTTTGAACTGTTGATCTTGAGTTTTACGTGAGGACAAGCAAAAGTTTAAGTTGTGGTGTTGATGAGTCTGAGATTTGGACTCATTTAGGGATTTGTTTTGATAGATTTAGTGTCCTCAAATGCCTAATTTATGCTATAAACTGATGTTAATGCCTTGATTTTCAGGTATATGGATTGAGGAGCAAACCAAGGACACTAACAGGCAAAAAGGAACAAAACAAGCTGAAAAAATGAAGAAGGGCGAGCCTAAAGATCGCCAAGAGCACTCAGCGTGTCGCCGAGTGGATAATCTAACCGCCTAAAGTTCCAGTGTGCCAAGCCCTGAAGGAAGAAACCAAGTCTGCGACGAAAAGGAGCAGTCGGCGAATCGCCGAGTCGTTCCGCGAAGCAAAGATAGATCGCCCAAAGTTACAGACCTCGAGGATGCTGAATGCTAAGGAGAAAAGGCAACGGAAGAGGTCAAAGGGTGGCTCGCCGAGTGGTTCTGCGAGCCCGACTTACTTTACCGAGTGGCCCTTCGTGGCTTATTTTCGGCGACTATAAATAAAATTTTGAACATTAATTTAGTATCGAATTTTTAATCCATCTTAGTGTAGAACAATTTTCTCTGAAGTTTCTAAGTAGACTTGAAGGTTTTGACACTCAATTTGGAGATTTTGCAAGTGGGTTTCGAATTTTCTTCGAATTGGAGCATTGTAAAGATTGAATTCCTCTTACACAGTTGATGGCTAATCGATTCGGGAACGGTTTTTATCTTTTTATGATGTTCGGCTAAAACCCCAACTCTTAGGGTGTGATCATGTGATTATGGGTTGAATTAGTGTGTGGGTATTGTTAATTACTAGTTTAAATTCTATTTTGAAGTAGGTTTAATCATTAATTGTGGTTTAATTTATGAATTATAGTTGCAAATGCAGTTCTATTTTAGAGTTCTTGGCTTGCTCGAGAGAGAGGTTTTAGAACTAAAATTATTGATTAATGATTCGTATGTATTGGGTTGACTTGGGTTCAGCTCGAGAGAGTGAATCCTAAACCCCGTCCTACCCATCTTGCTCGAGAGAGAAGATGTATTAGGGTTTTGGGCTGTTCTTAATTGCTATGCTTGTTGATGTTCGAGAGAAATCACTTGAAGTGGAATAGTTGTTCGAGAGAAAGCTATTTCAATTATAGTCTAGCCTTCCACTGATATTTAGTTGTTTACTAGTAGTTTCAATTACCCATATATCAAAATTTGCCTATAATCGATCACATCCCGAGAATTCCTCTTCTTATTGTTATCTCATTGCTATTTCACTTCTTTGTAGTTGATAATTGCAAATCAAAACCCCCATATGACATTTGATGTCACCCCTTTGATTTGTAATGTGTCTTTTTTCCGATAATATCTATTTCTATAGCTAGTTATATGACATTTGTACTTCATAGTTGAATTTGAACACGTACCGCTCCCTGTGGGATTCGACCCCAACTCAATTGTTGGGTTTTATACTGCTTAACGATCATTTGCACCTACAATTGGATGAGGTGTGCTTGAATCGTTAATCAATGGGGAATCAGTACAAAATAATGTACCGAGTATGAAAGGCAATAGACTATGAGCAGGTATCCTAATATACTGGGAGTAATCTGATAAATAAATCAAGGATAAGATAAGTGTACTGACCTGCTCCTAAATCTAAACATATCAAAAATAATAAAACAACAACCTAACCAAGCCCCCATAAGCTCGGCAGGTACAAACAACACACAAAACCACCTACCCATGTCCCCATAAGCCTATAAGGTGCCAATCAGTCTATATACCCCTATCTGTAGTCCCCTAGCCCCGTAGGCAGTCACATAGCCCTCTTAGGAAATAATATAGCCCTGTAGGTAGCACATAGCTCTCTTAGGCATCAATATAGCTTATAGACCACTCATAGTCCTCTTAGGCAACAACATGGCCCTGTAGGAAGCACATAGCCTTCTTAGGTGTCAATATAGCCCCGTAGGCAACTCATAGCCCTTCTAGACATCAATATTTCCCCGTAGGCAACTCATACCCCTTCTAGGCATCAATATAGCCTCGTAGGCAGAACATAGCCCTTCTAGGCATAGATCACATTCCTGCAGCTAACCACAATAGCCCCAAGGGCAACAATAAGAATCCAATAGACTAAAACCGAGAAATTTAGCTATAAGCAACCTACACGAATAGCCTCTAAGTCGTTTCCAACATAGGAACGCTAATAACTGAATAAGAATCCCGGCAAGGGAGGATTATATCCACTCGAGCAGCCAACAATCAACAATAATGGCTACAAGTATAACAACGATAACAACCCAATTACATTTCTCCTAAGTTTTAAGGAAACATGCCGTGAGAAGGGAATAGCCTTAACATACCTTTTTCGTTGAATTCACGTAGCCTAATGAGTTTTACTCACAACCCCCCCTCGATATTACAACAAGGCAGGACCATAATCAACACACAAGAATAGAAGATACTACAATAATCTGATAGAAGATATGTATTTCCGTCGCAAATTGCTATTTGCGGCTTATCAAATCTAGAGTCGATGAAAGAAAGGTCTTACCTTGATCTTAAGTTCGTAATACACCTCAAAACCTTAAAATATGTCCAAACCCTTGATGTCCCAACACCAAAGTATGATATGCTACAAAATCGATAAAACAAATTATACCATGATGACGAGCTCAACGCGTAGAACAACTTTCGTCAAGGACTTAAATAGAGAAAATCTATAATTTGGTTGATCCTACAAATGGGTTTTATAAGTTTTCAGGTTCTTAACTAAAAAAAATGAAGAAAAAGTCGAAGAAGAACATATATTGAAAGTTCCACCAACCTAGGGCCCCACCTCACATGCCTTCTTGCGTAGTCTCACAAAAATGCAAATATCTCTCTATTATGAAGTTGTATAAATGAACGGTTTGATGCGTTGGAAACTAGATTCGTAGACCTTTGATTTGATAGTTTATGGGCCCCATAACTCTTTATACATTAGGAGAAAACCTCTGAGACATTTGTCACAAATTTTAGAGAAATGTTTAAAAAGGAACTGACAATAACTTTCGCCAACTTTTATTTTTCCACTTACCTAACTTCAAAACTTGAGATACAACCCTTGAACACTTAAAATATGACATTTCACATCATTCTTAATTTATTGGTCACCTTCTTTGTCTTTCCACGAAGGTACGAGTTAATTTAGACGCTTTGAAAAGTCAAGGTGTTACATGTGGATATTGTTTCATTTGTTTGGGGTGAGATATTGCTCAGTATCCTTGACATAATAGGCCTCAAATGAGTTCATATTATCTCTTTTGGGTTGTGTTTTGCATAAGTGTCATTTCTCTAGTGACAAATGAATCTGCCATTTTCTTTACTAATTTTGACCTCTGTGACCTTCATTTTTCTTTAAGTTTTGATAGAATGAAATTTGACATGAAATTTTGCATTTAAATGTAAGTAATACTAATTCTTTTCAAACTAGTTTGTGAAATTTATATATACCCTCGCAATTTATTAACTAAACATAATACATCTTTCTATTGATATTGATCTTGATCTTTGATCATGGCAGGTGGGAACTTTATTGTTGCTGATGAAGGGGGTTCTGAGTACCCAGGGAAGTTGACACGTTATGTGACACTTACTTGTATTATGGCTGCAATGAGAGGGTTGATCTTTTGTTATGCCATTGGAATTTCAGGGGGAGTTACTTCTATGGATCCTTTCTCAAAATCTTCTTCCCTTCTGTTTATCGCAAAGAGGCTCTCGACACCTCCACCAATCAGTATTGCAAGTTGGACAGCAAGTTGCTCACCCTTTTCACCTCTTCTCTCTATGTGACTACGCTCATCGCCTCTTGTCTTTATGAAGTTTTGATCAGTAGCTTATCTTATCTTAGGAATGCACTGCCTTCAAGATGGATTAGCTTTGCAAGTGATTCTTTGTTTCTTTTAGATGTCTCTTGCCTTTAAAATGTTGAAATTTATAAAGAGTTGTCTTCGAGTAGTCCATTTATGCCTAAAGAGTGGTATCTGCAATACAACTTGGTATGGGTTATGCAGTAGGAGGGGTCTCTGTTGTTGTTGCTGCTAATGTGTGTCAAAAAGTTAAGGGAATGGAGACAAGTTAAGCATTGTTGCTTCAACCGTTTGAGAAGCACTGTTTCCTTCAGATGCTTAGGGATTTTTCATTGGAGATTTATGATAAAAGAGAGCTTCAGTTTATGGTTGGTTTTGGTTCCAGTGAAAATGATCAAACTTCCTCTTCTAAATCTTGATTAGGGTTCTGATAAGCATCTAACTGTAGTTTTTCAAAAGATTTTTTTGCCTAATTCATAGTTGCTTTAACATTTTGCTTGTAAATTAAGTTAGAAATTGATTCCTCCTCTAGGAAAGGAGGTTTCTTGAATGTCAACTTTTTGTTGATAAAAGCGTGCATTGATGTGTTTGGCTTGTTACTTTATTGTTATGGATTGGTTTGGCTTACTGTGAATTTGAGCATATTAAATACACATGATTTATTTCACTAACTTATAATTTTATTTTGAATGTGCAGGAAAATGCTGGTAATTGAATTTGAATAGTGGCATGAAGTAAACTCGATCTATTATAGTGAACGATGAAGAGTTTTTGTACTATTGTGGCATGAAGTAAACTCGATCTATTGAATTCATTTGGTTTTTGTGGAATTTATTGATAGTAGAGATCTTTAAGCAATCACTTTCTAAGTATTGGTTGTACAAGACATGTTTCTCGAAGGTTATTTGAAATATATAGCTTCGCTTTATTTATTAGCTAATTTTGTGGTTTAGATCACTTATATATTTAATTATGTGATTATTGAATAAATGAAAATAAAAATTATTATTCTTAAAAATGAAAAAAAATTTGGCTCCAAAAATTCAACACAACATTGCCACACTTCAAAAGTGTTGTCATAGGGACGTCTAATGTGTGGCTTATTGATTACAAATTTTATCTTGTACATAAGAAAAGTTACACTTTATAAGTGTTGTTCTAGATGAACTATAAAAGGCAACATTTTTTAAGTGTGCCCAATAACAAAGCAAAGACCACGCTTTTAAGTGTAGTTTAATCAAACAAAAGGTGTTACTAATGAATTACTACAAAGTGTGCCCTTATACCTCTTTGGCCACGCTTTTTAAGTGTAGCTGCTATGACGACATATAAAAAGCGTGGTCTAATGTAAAAGGTTACGCTTCTTTTGGCCACCCCCTAAAAAGCATTGCTTAAAGTCCAAAAGTGTAGCCATTTATCAAAGGGCATACATTTTTCTAGTTTAGGCTACACTTTACTAGGGTGGCTAAAAGCCTAAAATGTTGTAGTGAGTGTTAATAGATTTAACAAGATCCAATAAACCCAAGAAGAAGTGATGAACTATCAAGTGTTGTTTGACAGATTTGAAGAATAAGACCATAGGAAAATACTTCAGGTTACTTTAGACGGGTAATATATTTTTCTTAATTCATACATTTTTAAAAGGAAGATTGATGTCACCCCCCGAGGCTACCCCCTTGACGTAAACACGGGACTTCGGATCACGAATGAACCCAAGCTAACCCTGAAGTTGGCATATCATAAGCATACTAAACCAACTGAATAAAGAAATACTCTGCGGAAGCTAAAACAAGAGATAACTGAAAGATGGGGAATACCCAATACTGATTTGAATATATATAAAACTACTAAGAGTTCAACGATAATGAACATTCACTCAAAACTAAAGCTGAATTTAATACTATGTCTGAAAAAACTCTACTGACTAGAGTTGCTGGGACATGCCCCCAGCTAACTCTAGCAAACTGAAAAACTTTAATAGAAGACTGAATATGAAAGAAATGTCTATTGCCCTTGAAGTATGAGGACTCACCACTGAAGCTGCTGAATACGGATCAGAAATCGATCTATTCGTGATCTGGATGCTGAACACCAGAACCTGCATCATGAAAGGATGTAGCGCAAAGTACGCGTCAGTACTTGGAATGTATTGAGCATGCAAAATATAGATAATAGCTGAACAAAGTATAAAAGCTGAACAAACATAACTGAGCAATGACATAATCTGAACAGAAACATAGATACTGAAATATAACCGAAAACTGAGCTAAATGCAATGACCAAGTACTAATCATGAATTAACATGCTGAGACTGAATACTGAAGTATAACTGAAAACCTGGCCAAATACACTAGAGTTTGACTGTGGGAGTTACTATTAACCGACATAAAACCACGTGAGCTAAATGCGGAGTCCGATGTATACGCCCCATCGAGAGGACCCAATATACCATGCCAGGGGTATAAAGGCATGACTGGCGTGATAACTAAAGCTGATGCCCACAGAGGGGACTTATTAACCTATGGGGGCACATAGTTCTGGGATTGTGAGGGTACGCTGAACCCTAGTCCAACTCGGTGCTAAGCCTACTCCCAACTAGAAATGTGTAAGACACAACATAACTGAAATAATGGATAGCTCAATGTTCTGACATGCAAATCTGAAAATGCAACATTTAGGTACTGACAATGAAACATTCGAAACTGGAAATGTATATATGTTTAACTGACCTAGCAAGTGTAATTCATGAACTAAGAGAATCTACACAAATAGGGTTCTGGGTTTCATGCATGGAACTAAGCAACAATTTCACGAAAACATGATATTCTGATTAAGGACACTATAACAACTAAATCACACCAATCCTCTAAGGTTTTAGGAACCTTAGGTCTAAACAAGATATAGAGAATCAAGAATTTGACTGAATTCTAGGGACCTAGTGGATGTAAGGAACCCACTAGTGAAATCCCACATACCTGGTGACGAAATCTACGGAGAAATCCTTTGATTTTGGGGATGGAACTGAAGAGAACCTTCTGCGTGTTCTTGAGGGGTTGGTCGACTCTTTCTCCTCTTTTGCTCTAAGTTCGATGAATTTTGGTGAATAATGAATTTTGTTATGTTCTGACTAGGTTATTAGGCTTAAATTGAGTAAAAAAACATAGTTTATGGGTTAAACGACGTATTTTAAATGTATAATGCATAGGGGAAAAGACCAAAACGACTCCACTTAAAATCTGACGGAGCCATCGACGGCCCTTGACCGACGGACCGTGGACTGGCCGACGGTCCGTCCTGGCAGCGCGTCATTTGGCATCTGGGACAAGGTTCTAAGGGTCACGATCCATGGGCCTGGACCACCGACCGTGGTCCCACCTACGATCCGTAGGTCCGGCTGTGGGTCGTGATTTTTTTGAAGTTCTGGGTGGCCAACCCACGGGCCCTACCAACGGTCCGTGGTTTGGCCTCCGTCGGTGACACCTGCAATTTCTGAAAATGTGTCATTTTGTCTTTCTCGAATCCGGGGTGTTACATTATCTCCCCATTGGGAACATTCGTCCTCGAATAAAGTCTAAACTAGCTGAGTATGGAGGGAAGGAGCTGCAATCCCGACAACTAAGTACAAGAAGCTATTGTCTAACTGAACTGAGTACCAAGAACATGCAAATATGCTAAAATACAATAACATTTGAAGGAACAAGATACTGAGGCTGAATTTTACGGAAGACTAAACTGAGAGACTGATAAGAACTATTACCTGAAGCTGAAACGGGATCGGAAGGAAAGAGTTGAGGATATTTGGTTGTCATGGCTGCTTCTGCTTCCCAAGTAGCTCCCTCAAAGGAATGACTCCTCCACAAAACCTTCACTGAAGCGATTTCTTTATTCCTTAACCTACGAACCTGACGGTCAAGAATCTCTATCAGCACATCTTCATAAGTGAGACTATCCTTCACAGCCAAACTCTCTAATGGTACTATGGATTCCGGATCACCCACACACTTCTTAAACAAGGAAATGTGAAAGGCTGGATGAACCGCTGCTAAATCTGCTGGCAACTCTAAATCATAAGCCACCTTACCAACCCTCTTTAGGATTTTGTAGGGACCTACATATCTCGGACTAAGCTTCCCCTTCTTGCCAAATCTCTTCACCCCCTTCATAGGTGAAAGTTTCAGGAAAACCTAATCATCGATTTCAAACTCTAAGTCCCTTCTCCTCACATCTACCTGGGACTTCTGATGACTCTGAGTTGTCTTAAGTCTATCTCTGATGAGCTGAACTTTTTCCATAGCTTCATGGACCGAATCAGGCCCAATCAATGCTGCTTCACCTACTTCAAACCAACCAATCAGAGATCTGCATCTACGCCCATATAATGCCTCATAAGGGGCCATCTGAATACTTCAATGATAGCTATTATTATAGGCGAACTCTATGAGAGGTAGGTGATCATCCCAACTTCCCTTGAAATCGATCATGCAAGCTCTAAACATGTCCTTTAAGGTCTGAATGGTATGCTCTGCCTGACCATCCATCTGTGGATGAAATGCTGTACTGAGATTTACCTGAGTACCAAGACCTTTCTGAAATGATTTCCTGAAATGAGAGATAAACTAAGGACCTCTATCTGAGATGATAGACAAAGGAACCCCATGCAACTTGGCTATCTCATTAATGTAGAGTTTAGCGTAATCCTCCGCTGAATCTGTAGTCTTGAAAGCCAAGAAGTGAGCGGACTTAGTAACTCTGTTCACTATCACCCAAATGGAGTCTTTTTGTCTACGAGTACGAGGTAAACTCGTAATGAAGTCCATATTTATCACTTACCACTTCCATGTAGGAATGTTAGTCCAAAAGACATAACTACAAATTCATAATGACCATACCGAGTTCTGAAAGCTGTCTTCGGAATGTCACTATCTCTGACTTTGAGCTAATGATAGCCGGATCTGAGGTCTATCTTAGAAAAGCAACTAGCACCCTGAAGTTGGTCGAACAGTTCATCAATCCTGGGGATGGGATACTTATTCTTGATGGTGACTTTGTTCAACTTACGATAGTCAATGCACATTCTGAGAGAACCATCTTTCTTTTTCACGAACAATATTGGAGCACCCCATGGAGAGATACTAGGTCTGATGAAGCCCTTATCTAGAAGGTCTTTTAACTGTTCTTTCAATTCCTTAAGCTCAGTTGGAGCCAATCTCTAAGGAGTAATCGAAATGGGCTGGGTATCTGGAAGGAGATCAATTCCAAAGTCAATTTCCCTTTTTGGAGGAACTCCGGGAAGATCCTCTGAAAACACTTTTGGAAACTCATTTACTACTGGAACTGAATCAAGAGTTGGGGTTTCATAGTTTGAATCCTTAACCCGAACAAGATGATAGACATACCCTTTAGAGATCATCTTTCTAGCCTTAAGGTAAGAGACGAATTGACCTACAGGAACTGAGCTACTACCCTTCCATTCTAAGAATGGCTCGTTTGGGAACTGAAACCGAACAATCCTAGTTCTACAATGGACTGAGGCATAACAAGAATATCACCAATCCATGCCTAGAATGATATCAAAGTCTACCATTTCTAAATCTACAAGATCTGCTGAGGTGACTTTCTGAGAGACTCTGATAGGGCAATTTCTATATACCCGTCTAGCTATAACTGGGTCACCAACTGGAGTAGAGACTGAGAAGGGTTCAGAAACAGTTTCTGGACTGACATCGAAGTTTACTAATATATAGGGAGTTACAAAAGACAATGTAGCCCCTGGATATAACAATGCATAAATATCTAAATGAAAGACTCGTAACGTACCAGTGACCACATCAGGAAAATCTTCATGGTCCTGGCGAGCTTGTAGAGCATACAACCTGTTCTAGCGATGACCACCACCTGTACCAGATGAAGCACCCTGCTGAGTTGGGCGACCTGCTGGTGCTGCCGGATTGTAGATTGAGCCCTATTATTGTTACCTCCTTTCCCCTGCCTGGCAGAAGGGCAATCCTTCAGCCTATGGTCAGCCTGACAACATCCAAAGCACCCTTCCTTACCTGCAAGACACTGGCCCGGATGGTTCTTACCACACTTTGGACAGGTTGGGAAGGTCCTGTTACCTGAAGCACTCCCCTAAGACTAAGAGCCTGATGCCCTACCTTTCTGATCCTGTCGAAACCTGGGAGATGGAGCACTGGTTGATGAAGGTGTTGGGGCTGTAGATCTCTGCTGAAACTATGAGCGATTCCCACCACTCGATTTCTGCTGAGAGTATTCATAATTCTGTGTTCTAGCCTTCTTGTTGTCTTTAGCCATTTCCCTAAGCTTATCTCCCTCAACCTTCTGAGCATGAATCATACGCGTTGATAAATTCATATCCTCTAGCAGCATAACATTCTTGCACTCTGTCTTCACCAAGTCGGATACCCCAAACAGAAACTTACTCATTTTTTCCCTTGGATCGGCAACCATATATGGAGCATACCTGGAGAGCTGGGTGAACTTAAGTCCGTATTCTTGGACTGACATGGTACCTTGCCTCAAATTCATGAACTCTTGAGCTTTAGCCTCCCTCAACTCTCTCAGGAAGAACCTGTCCAGAAAAGCTCCAGTAAAGCATTCCCAAGTCACAGGAGTTGCATCCGCACCCCTGTATTCTTTCAACTGAGTGAACCAGATGTGAGCCATATCCTTAAGCTAATAGGATGCCAACTCCACCCTATCATTACCAGTCACTTGCATCACTCCAAAAAATTTCTTAGCCTCATCAATGAAGTTCTGTGGGCCCTCACCAATATACGACCCTAGAAACTCAGGTGGATTCATCCGAACAAAATCTCGAACCCCAGCTGCCACTGATCCACCATTAGTAGTAGTAGGAACAGGGACCCACTGATTGTTCTTGTTTGCTACACTCTGAGCCAAAAGTTGTATCGCATTCTGGAATTCTGCATTCGTAACCTCATGGTCCGGGACTAGAGAAACTGCGTTAGCATTGCGTTCATTAGCATTCCGTGCATAAGCTCTGCCAGGAGGCATGATTTGAAATGCATAACGATGAATTTGAAAGGAGAAGTTGGATCATACCCACGCACGATAAGAATAACAAAGGAAGTGAAGTTTTTCCTAAAACACTTTGTAGCCTCCCTCGCATTAGATGTGGTGTACTTCACACCCATGAAAGATACTATACTTAGTGCAACTTTCAAACATCCTAGGACTCTTGAACCTAATGCCCTGATACCAAGTTTGTCACGTCCCGAGGCTACCCCTTGACATAAAACGGGACTTAGGATCATGAGTGAACCCAAGCTAACCCTGAAGCTGGCATATCATAAGCATACTAAAACAAGTGAATAAAGAGATACTTTGCTAAAGCGAAAACAAGAGATAACTGAAAGATGGGGAATACCCAATACTAATTTGAATATATATAAATCTACTAAGAGTTCAACGATACTGAACATTCACTCAAAAATAAATCTGAATCTAATACTATGTCTGAAAAACCTCTACTGACTAGAGTTGCTGAGTCATGCCCCCAGCTAACTCTAGCAAACTGAAATAAAAAACTAAATATGAAAGACATGTCTATTGCCCTCAAACTATGAGGACTCACCTCTAAAGCTGTTGAATACGGATCGGGAACCGATCTATGCGTGATCTGGATATTGAACACCTGAACCTACATCATGAAAGGATGAAGCGCAGAGTATGCATCAGTACTTGGAATGTACTGAGCATGCAGGATATAGATAATAGCTGAACAAACATAACTGAGCAATAACATAATCTGAATAGAAACATAGATACTCAAATATAACTGAAAACTGAGCTAAATTCAATGAACAAGTACTAATAATGAATTTAACATGCTTAGACTGAATACTGAAGTATAACTGAAAACCTGGTCAAATACACTAGAGTCTAACTGTGGGAGCTACTATTGACCGACATCAAACCACGTGAGCTAAACACGGAGTCCGATGTATACGCCCCATCGAGAGGACCCAATATACCTTGCAAGGGGTATAAAGCCATGACTAGCGTGATCACAAATATGATACCCACAGAGGGGACTTATAAACCTACGGGGGCACATAGTTCTGGGACTATGAGGGTACGCTGAACCCTAGTCCAACTCAGTACTAAGCCTACTCCCAACTACAAATGTGTAAGAAACAATATAACTAAAATATTGAATAGCTCAATGTTCTGACATGCAAATCTAAAATTGCAACATTTAGGTACTGACAATGAAACATTTGAAACTGGAGCATGTATATCTATTTAACTGACCTAGCAATTGAAATTTATGAACTAAGAGAATCTACACAACTAGGGTTCTGAGTTTCATGCAAGGAACTAAGCAACGATTTCATGAAAACATGATAATCTGATTAAGGACACTATAACAGCTAAATCACAACAATCCTCCAAGGTTTTATAAATCCTATGTCTAAACAAGATATAGAGAATTAAGAATCTGACTGAATTCTAGGGACTTAGTGGATGAAAGGAACCCACTAGTTAAATCCCACATACCTGGTGACGAAATCTATAGATAAATCCTTCGATTTCGGGGCTGGAACTGAAGAGAACCTGTTGCGTGTTCTTGAGGGGTTGGTTGACTCTTTCTCCTCTTTTTCTCTAAGTTCGATGAATTTTGGTGAATAATGGTTTTGGTTATGTTCTGACTAGGTTATTAGGCTTAAACCGAGTAAAAAGATGTAGTTTAGGGGTTAAACGATGTAGTTTAAATGTTTAATGCCTAGGGGAAAAGACCAAAACGACCCCAACTTAAAATCTAACGGAGCCATTGACGGCCCCTGACCAACGGACCTTGGACTGGCCGATGATCCATCCTGGCAAGGCGTCGTTTGGCATCTAGGATTAGGTTCTGAGGGTCACGATCCACGGACCGTGGTCCCACATACGGTCTGTAGGTCCGGCCGTGGGTCGTGATTTTTTGGATGTTCTGGGTGGCCAACCCACGGACCCTACTAACGGTCCGTGGTCCAGACCACGTACCGTGGTTTGGCCTCCATCGGTGGCACCTGCAAGTTCTGAAAATATGTCATTCGGTCTTTCTCGAATCTGAGGTGTTACAATTGAGGTTGATAACACAACTTTATTTTTTGGTTTTTATATGTTTGCATTATTTAAGTATCCTTCTTTGTAATATCATCATAGAGTATATTACAAACTCGATGACGGTCATAAAATACCTAGTTCTCTCTAGTTCTTATTTTTCTTCATGCTTTTTAATTGATAAAGGTTCTTAACCTTTTCAGGATATGAAAGGTAAGGCTTAGCCCCCCTTGCTTGTACTTATCGCTATTGAGAATTTTATGTCAATAAAAGACCGCTAGACACTCTGTCTAGTGGTATACATTAAAAAAAAGAGTTTTTAAATTATTTGTTCTATTGTATGGTGTTTCCTCAAAATTATTGAATTACTTCAAGACGTCACCACTATTCATTCCTCTTATTCTTGGATCCTTCTCTTTCTTTTCCAATATTCTTAAAAAAAAAATTGTTTTTCTGTTAATTTATATTTTAATTTATTGCTCCTATTATAATATTTAAGTTGTAAAATTAAATTACACTATGTAATAAATTTATTTGCAAATGACTTTTGGTGCAACATGCATTTAGGATTAAAATACTATGAAGAACAATAATTTCAAAGGCCAAAAGCTTTTATAATTGAATTGTTTGTTTATATGAAAATTTACAATAGATCTATTTATATAAAAAAATTCACTTGTTGATTGTCATGGTATTAACGCGCAAAACACGTTCGGAGACATTAGCATATATATTTGTACCATTCGATCTGGTTTTTTCTTGACTAGAAATCGAAATGGGAGCGGGTTTGAAAAAGGATCTTAAAGTGTCTAGGGTTGGGCCAGGAGGGTCTCTTAGCACCTTCTTTTTTCTTCTCATCAGAGTTATTTCACATCTACTACTGTAATTTCTATTTCAAAATAGATAATTTTATATCCAACTGTATAAAGGCGGGAGCGAATCTACAAATAGGAGACGTTGTACTAGTATCTCCTGGCCCTAAATTATCACCTACTTCTTTGAGCATCTTAAAAATCCGTCGCAAGATTCGCTCCCCCGACGAGAAAACTTATAGGAGCTCATGTGTCAATATATATATATATATATATATATGTAAAGAAATAAAAATCAAAAACTCATGTAATCTTCGTTGAGTAATTTTCATTTTCATCACTTTTATTTAATATGTTTTTTCAATTGAACTTTCTATGAAAGGAAATGGGTGCTTCAGATTGAGTTCAATAAATTTAACCAAATCATTTTCTAATAAAGTAGAATGAAAGCATAATTTCAGTACCAATAGGAGATATCTATTTAAACATATTTTTTTTTTATGATTTGCACAGCACAATCATTTTTTAAAAAAAAGAATTGACCAACAAGGTAAAGTGTCATTCTTTTTCCAAAAAATAATAACCAAAAAATCATTTTTAAAAAAAATCGAAGATAATTTAATATTTTGGAAAAATTCATCCACACAACAAGTCGTGAGAAAAATTTAAAGGAGCTCTGTAACTTATAAGTTGTTGATCAAAAACTCCAGAAAGACTCTGAAAAAACTGCATCATTCGAAATTGTGTCTAGTACATTTTGTAACACCCCGTATCCGAAAAAGGGAAAATGAACCAGATTTTGGGAAAGATCAGGATCCAGCCACGAGGGCCACCCACGGACCGTGGATGGAACCACGGACCATAGGTGTGGTCCGTGGATGGCCCTGCCTAGAGTGGGCTAGAGGCTTAGGACCACGGCCTGACCTACGGACCGTAGGCCAGACCATTGTCTGTGGTTAGGGTAGGTAGTTCGAGGCCCAAAAGTAGACTTTCTAATGGCCAACCACGGTCCACCAGGACGGACCGTGGGTCAGACCACGGCCCGTCAACTGGGGTCCGTCGGTGGCCAACTGTTAGTTATTGTTAGGGGTAGTTGGATCTTTTCAGATTTAATTAAATCAAAGTGAGGTCGTTTTGCCTATGTTTAGGACCCATATAAAATTCATTTTAACCCCTAAATTCACTCATTAAGATCATTCTTTCAAACTCACCAAAAGAATTGGGTTCCTCTCAAAAATAATTCGCTCTCTAGAAAGTTGAAGAAAAAGGAATAGTTGAAGATAAGGTCTAGTTCAAGTCTCCATTCCTCAACCATTTGTGGGCTTTGTAATCAAGGTATTATAGCTCTTCATCCATGGAATCCTTTCTTCCATGGAGTCCCTATGATTCCCCAATTGAGAAGATATAATTCCCCAATTTGAGTTTAGGTTTCTTCTAATGTTGTGGGTATTGATGAATGTTGATCCAATTGAGTGGATTATGATTGTTTATGATTGAATTGATAGTAATACATGTTTTTAGGATGAATTTACATGTACTCATGCCTAACCCATGTCTAGAAAGATGAAATTCATGAAATATGGGTTTTATGCTATGATAGGAGAATTTGTGGGTTTAGATGTATTCAATCTAGGATTGATGAGATACATTAGAATTGAAGCTTATATGATGAATCATGATTAGATTGATTTGAGATTGAAGCTCATGAGATGATTATGATATTGAATTGCTTGAGATTTGAGCATGTAGAATGACTATGAGATATAGGGCTTTGAGAGTAAAGCTTATGTTGTCAATTGTTGACCATTGTTGAAATTGATTGTGGAAGGGATAATTCCCACATGAATTGCTTATGTTATGAATGTGAAAGGCTTTCTCACATTGAATGATTCTAGGTTGAAAGGATTGCTCGCCTAAAATGAATCTAATGCTAATGACTAAGATATTGATGAGGCTAGAGGCGATAACCCATGACCTCCACATGAGATGGATGTGAGGCGATTACCCATATTCCATGAAGTAGGATAAGGAGGCGATTACCCTTATTCCTTAAAGTTTAACAAGAGGCGACTCCCCATGTTCTTATGATATGATTGGACAATAGACGAGTACCCATGATCCTTATAGAATGACAACAGGTGAATACCCATGTCACATGATGTTCGAAAAGAGGCGAATACCCATGATCCATACGTTAAGGTGGACTAGAGGTGAGTACCATGATCCATATAACAACTAGAGGCAACAACCCATGTTCCTTTATAGTAAGGCAAAGAGGCGATTCCCCATGTCTATAAAAGATAAGCTAGACTATGTTATGATGTATGATGAGCTTGGATTGTTTCTTGAGTTGCCTTCCATGATATTCTTTACTAGAGGTGGATGACCCAAGTCTTGACTAAAAATAAGTTGAGGTTACTTTAAGAAGTATTCCTCCTATGTTATGTTGATTTATGTGCATTTATTATGCTTATGACTTATGTTGTTATCTCTTATGCTTATGTTGATGTTTATGTTGGCTATCATATTTAGAACATGTTTGTACTAACGCATATTCTTGCCTAAATTTCATATACAAATGTAGGGTCCGGCGACATCGACTCTCATCCCCGTGGCTAGGATCTTAGTAGAGAAAGACTTGAAGATTGGTGAATCCTCATAGCATTCGAGGATATGGCCACCATTTCTCTTATGTCCTTTTATTTCATGTTTTGAACACTATTGTATGGGTTGTGTCCCAAGATATTCATGTT
Source organism: Solanum etuberosum (assembly GCA_029582245.1). Taxonomy (NCBI): domain Eukaryota; kingdom Viridiplantae; phylum Streptophyta; class Magnoliopsida; order Solanales; family Solanaceae; genus Solanum; species Solanum etuberosum. The sequence goes on along the minus strand of JAJONR010002430.1, from coordinate 23,960 downwards.
TTAGATGGTTTGAGACAAAGTGTATCAGTCTTCCGCTTCGTTTATAAAAGATTTTGATTTTGTTGAAAAAGTTTTAAATTTTTGCTCATTTCTACTATCTTATGTTATGAAAGTTAAGTGGCTTATATGAGGTCTCTCAGGGACTTGTATGCCATGTTACGTCTAGGGGGTACCCCTGGGTCGTGACAAACTTGGTATGAGAGCACAAGGTTTAGAATTGTTTTAGGATGTCTCAAACCACGTGTAGTATAGTCTTGTTCCTAAGTGTGAAACACGCCACATTTATGAATTAGAAGCTATTAGATGCTTAGGAAACTTCACTTCTTCATTTCTCTAAGTCGTGCGATAGAGTTTAACTCTATAAGGTCTTTCTCCTAATCCTTACCCGATGGTCTACAGGATATGACTACTAGAAGGGATTTTGCAAGAAGGACCGAGGGAGAAGAGATTAACCAAGGAGCTTCTCCTCAAGCTTCTCAAGCTCCGATTGACCCTTTGGCTGACCAAGTTACCAATGCGGAGTTTAGAACCGCTTTTCAAGTGTTGGCTCAAGCCATGACGGCCCAAGCCAATAGGGATGTTGTCAACCCCGTGAACCCAAATGTGGGTATGGCGACATCAAGAGTGAGAGACTTCACATGGATGAATCCACTGGAATTTTATGGTCTAAGGTTGAGGAAGATCCTCAAGAGTTTATTGATGAGGTCTATAAGGTGTTGGATATCATGGGAGTGACTTCGGTGGAGAACGAGGAATGGGCCGCTTATCAACTTAAGGGGGTTGCTCAAATTTGGTTCAACCAATGGAAAGAGGCAAGACCGGTAGATATGGGTCCCTTAGAATGGGAAAGTATCTACATCCTATTTTCTTGATAGGTTCTTTCCCCTTGAGATGAGGGAGGATAAAGTGCTTGAGTTCATTAATCTTCGACAAGGAAGTATGAGTGTGAAGGAATACACCTTAATATTCACTCAATTGTCTATGTATGCTCCTTCTATAGTTGCCCACTCTAGAGCAAGGATGAGAAAGTTCGTATCGAGTGTGTCTGAATTTGTTGTAAAGAAGTGCCGTACGGCTATGCTTATCCATGACATGGATATTTCTCAACTAATGGTCCATGCCCAAAAAATTGAAGAGCAAAAGCTCAAAGAAAGATCTAGAGAAGCAAAGAGGGCAAGAACAAATGATGGTAACTATTCATGCTCTAGGTCCAGTGGACGTGGTCGTTCAAGGTTCGGACAAAGGTTTTCCGGGAAAGGTTCTTCTAAGGCTCCCCCAAGGTCCAACAATGAAAGGGCATCTATCCCTAAACCTCAAGGAGGTGGTAATGGATCTTTTTGGCCTAATTGTAATAAGTGTGGAAGAAAGCATGAGGGTAAATGTCTAGCAGGTTCCAATGCTTGCTTTGGTTGTGGAAAGACGGATCACTAGATAAGGGATTGTCCTTCGGTTGCTAAGAATGAGGGAGATAATCGTCGTAGGGCTCAACCCTATCCTTCATCCGGTCCAAGTGGTTCCAGTGCTAATTCTCCTAAGCAAAATAGGTTTTATGCTCTTCAGACTAGAGGTGAACAAGAGGATTCTCCTGATGTGGTTACTGGTATGTTGAAAGTTTTCCAACTAGATGTATATGCTTTAATTGATCCCGATGCTACTTTGTCTTTTGTGACGCCATATGTGGCTATGAGATTTCATGTGCTTCCCGAGGTGTTATTAGAACCTTTTTCCATCTCTACTCCTGTTGGTGATTCTGTGTTGGCTGAGAGGGTATATAGGAAGTGTCCCGTCTCCTTATCCCATAGAATTACTCTTGTTGAATTGGTAGACCTTGATATGCTAGATTTTGATGTCATCCTTGGGATGGATTGGTTGCTCTTTTGTTATGCTTCTATTGATTGTAGAACTCGGGGAGTCAAGTTTCAGTTCCCAAGTAAGCCTGTCCTAGAGTGGAAGGGGGAAAATTCTATGCTGAAAGGTCGGTTCATTTCTTATCTTAAAGCTAGAAAGATGATCTCTAAGGGTTGCTTGTACCATTTAGTTAGGGTGAGGGATATGGATTCTGAAACCCCTAGTCTTGAGTTGGTCCCCATTATTAATGAGTATCCGGAAGTGTTCCCAGATGATTTACCCGGTATTCCTCCCGAAAGGGAAATAAATTTTGGTATTGACCTTCTCCCAGATACGCAGCCTATTTCTACTCCTCCTTATAGAATGGCTCCGGTAGAACTTAAAGAGTTGAAAGAACAATTGAAGGATTTGTTGGATAAGGGTTTAATCCGACCGAGTATCTCTCCATGGGGTGCTCTAGTTTTGTTTGTTAATAAAAAGGATGGTTCACTCCGAATGTGTATTGACAATCGTCAGTTGAACAAGGTGACCACTAAGAATAAGTATCCTCTTCCGAGGATAGATGATTTATTTCACCAACTCCAAGGTGCAAGTTACTTCTCTAAGATCGACCTTAGATCAGGTTATCACCAATTGAGGGTGAAAGAGGATGATATTCCGAAAATGGCTTTTAGAACCCGATATGGTGACTACGAGCTTTTGGTGATGTCGTTTGGCTTGACTAATGCTCCGGTGGCATTCATGGATTTGATGAATAAGGTGTTTATACAATACCTTGACATGTTTGTAATTGTGTTCATTGATGATATTTTGATCTACTCAAGGAGTGAGAATGAGCATATTGGTCATTTGAGGATTGTGTTGCAAATCCATAAGGAACAATGACTCTTTGCAAAGTTTAGCAAGTGTGAGTTTTGGCTAAGGTCTGTAGCTTTCCTTCGTCATATTATTTCAAGTATGGGTATTGAGGTAGATCCTAAGAAGACGGATGTGGTCAAGAGTTGGCCTAGACCTCTATCACCTTCAGACATTAGAAGTTTCTTGGGTTCGACCGGTTATTACCGACGATTTGTTGAGGGGTTTTATTCTATTGCCTCTCCATTGACAGCTTTAACTCAAATGAAGGCTAAGTTTGTATAGTATGATTATGTGAGAAAAGTTTCCAAGAGTTGAAAGATAGACTTACTTCCGCTCCGGTTTTGACTTTACCGAAAGGGACCGATGATTTTGTGGTATATTGAGATGCCTCGAGAATTATGTTGGGATGTATGCTTATGCAAAATGGAAAGGTTATCTCCTATGCTTCAAGGAAACTTAAGGTCCATGAGAAGAATTATCCGACCCCTGATCTTAAATTAGCGGCGGTGGTTTTTGCCTTAAAGATATGGAGGCATTATTTGTAAGGTATTCATGTAGATGTGTTCACTGACCACAAGAGCTTGCAATATGTGTTTAATCAGAAGGATCTGAATCTTCGCCAAAGAAGGTGGCTTGAGTTATTGAGAGATTATGATATGAGTGTTCTCTATCACCCCAGTAAGGAGAATGTAGTAGCAGATGCTCTTAGTAGGTTGTCTATTGGTAGTGTTGCTCACATTGATGATGATAAGAAGGAATTGGTATGAGATGTACATAGATTGGCCCGTTTGGGTGTTCGGTTGATGGACTCTACCAAGGGTGTTGTTACGGTTCTGAATCGTCTTTTGAAAGTGATGTGAAAGTTAAGAAATGTCAAGATCCGACTTTGGTATAATTGAAAGAAGCGGTGCTCAAGAAGTCCGTTGAGGCTTTCTCCCAATGGGGAGATGGTGTACTTAGATACCAAGGTCGATTATGTGTTCCAAATGTTGATGACTTAAGGGAACAAATCTTGACAGAATCCCATAGTTCTCGGTATTCCATTAACCCGGGAACCACCAAGATGTACCGTGATTTTTGGGAGATCTATTGGTGGAATGGGATGAAGAAGGATATTGCGAGATTTGTGGCTAAGTGTCCAAATTGCCAACAAGTAAAAGTTTAGCATCAGAAACCGGGAGGTTTATCCCAAGACATTAGCATTCCTACTTGGGAGTGGGAAGACTTGAATATGGACTTTATAGTAGGGTTTCCACGTACTCGGCGATAATATGATTCGATTTGGGTCATAGTAGACCGAATGACGTAATCGGCCCATTTCATTGCCATCAAAGATTCTTATGCGGTGGAGGACTATGCCAAGTTATATTTGAGGGAAATGGTAAGGTTGCATGGGATACCCTTGTCCATTATCTCCCATAAAGGTACTCTGTTTTGGAAGTCACTCCAAAAGGGTCTTGGCACGAAAGTGAAGCTTAGCATGACTTTTCAACCACAAACTGATGAGCAAGCGGAGCGAGCGATCCAAACATTAGAGGATATGTTGAGAGCATGTGTCATCGATTTCAAGGGAAATTGGGATGATCATTTGCCATTGATAGAGTTCTCTTATAATAATAGCTAGCATTTTAGTATTTGTATGGCCCCCTTTGAAGCTCTTTATGGTAGGAGGTGTAGATCTCCCATAAAGTTGTTTGAGCTGGGTGAAGTTGCCTTGATAGGACCCGAATTAGTTCACGAGGCTATGGAGAAAGTCTGGCTTATTAAAGAGAGGTTGAGAACAGCCCAAAGCCGAAAAAAGCCCTATGCCGATGTTAGAAAAAGAAACCTTGATTTTGAGGTTAGTGATTGGGTCTACTTGAAAATCTCACCCATGAAGGGTGTGATGAGATTCAGGAAGAAAGGGAAACTTAGTCTCTGACACATAGGCATGTATCATGTTTTGAGATGTGTTGGTAAGGTTGCTTATGAACTTGATTTGCCGAATGATTTGGAAACATTGCATCTAGTTTTCCATGTCTCTATGTTTAAGAAATATGTTGGAGATCCGACATCCATAGTTCCCCTAGAAGGATTGGGGGTTGATGAAAGTTCTCTTATGAGGAGTTACCGGTTGAGATCTTAGACCAGCAAGTTAAGAAGTTGAGAAATAAGGAGGCCACTTCCGTGAAGGTATTGTGGATGAATTATTTAGTTGAGAGTGCTACTTGGGAGGCCGAGGCCAATATAAAGTCCCGATATCCTCATCTTTTTCCTTCTACTCTAGCTTGAGGTAACGAGTTCCTCATGATTTACTCCTTGTTTGAAGTCATGTGTGTTTTAGATTTTCCCATGATTTCCTTATGTTATGCATGTTCATGAAAACTCGTGTTTTGAAAGAAAATGAGTTATATGATTGATTTTCCTCATGTTGTAGTGCATTGAGTATGAGTTGCCTGTAGACTTTATGAGATGTATTGATGAACATGCTTTAGATATGCTTTTTGAGATTGAATTGCATATAAGCTCCATGAGATTGTGCTGAGCATGTTTTTAGCTCGGAGAAGGTAGTTCCTCCTTGTAAATGAGTAATTTTTAAAATTTATGCATATCAAGTTGCTAGATGTAGTTCCTACTTCCTTATGATGCATTTGAGTATGTTGAGCTTGGAGTTGATGTTTCCTCCTTATTTTTGTGCATTGCATGCATAATGGGCTGATGGAGTTAGTTTCACCCCTTACATGATGTTTTGAGAACGTCCTAGCTTGGAGTCGATAGTTCCTCCTTGGTTGTATACATTGCATTGTATGTTGGGTTGTTAGTTCCTCTCCTACTCTTTTAGAACCAGTTTGAATCTCATTCAAGAATGACTTGTCCCAAGAGGAAGATATTGTAACACCCCGTATTAGAAAAAGGGAAAATGAAACAGATTTTGGGAAAGGGCATGTGTCAGCCACGAGGGCCACCCACGGACCATGGATGGAACCAGGGACCTTAGGTGTGGTCCGTGGATGGCCCTGCCTAGAGTGACCTAGAGGCTAAGGACCACGACCTGAACTACAGACTGTAGGCCAGACCACGGTCCATGGTTAGGGTCTATGGTTCGAGGCCAAAAAGTAGACTTTCTGATGGTCAACCACGGTCCACCAGGATGGACTGTGGGTCAGACCATGGCCCGTCGACTGGGGTCCGTCAGTGGCCAATTGTCAGTTATTGTTAGGGGCAGTTGGGTATTTTTGGATTTAATTAAATCAAAGTGAGGTCGTTTTGCCTATGTTTAGGACCCCAATATATGTCATTTTAAACCCTAAATTCACTTGTTAAGATTATTCTCTCAAACTCACCAAAAGAATTGGGTTCCGCTCCAAAATAATTCTCTCTCTAGAAAGTTGAAGAAGAAGGAAGAGTTGAAGCTAAGGTCAAGTTCAAGTCTCCATTCCTCAAGCATTTGTGGGATTGTAATCAAGGTATGATAGCATTTCATCCATGGAATTCGTTCTTCCATGGAGTCCCTATTATTCCCCAATTGAGAATATGAAATTCCCCAATTTGAGTTAGCATTTCTTTCAATGTTGTGGGTATTGATTAATGTTGATCCAATTTAGTGGATTATGATTGTTCATGATTGAATTTATAGTAATACCTGTTTTTAGGATTAATTTACATGTATCCATGCCTAACCCATGTCTAGAAAGATGAAATTGATAAAATATCGATTTTATGCTATGAAAGGAAAATTTGTGGGTTTTGATGTATTCAATCTAGGATTGATGAGATACATTAGAATTTAAGCTTCTATGATAAATCATGATTAGATTGCTTTGAGATTGAAGCTCATGAGATGATTATGATATTGAATTGCTTGAGATTGAGCATATAAAATGACTATGAGATATAAGGCTTTGAGAGTAAAGATTATGTTGACAATTGTTGACTATTGTTGTAATTGATTATGGAAGAGATAGTTCCCAAATGAATTGCCTATGTTATGAATGTGAAAGGCTTTCTCACATTGAATGATTCTCGGTAGAAAGAATTTATCACCTAAAATGAATCTAATGCTAATGACTATGATATTGATGAGGCTAAAGGCGATTATCCATGAACTCCACATGAGATGGATATGAGGCGATTACCCGTATTCCATGAAATAGGATAAAGAGGTGATTACCCTTATTCCTTAAAGTTGAACAAGAGGTGACTCCCTATATTCTTATGATATGATTGGACAAGAGGCGAGTACCCATGATCCTTATAGAGTGACCAGAGGCGAATACCCATGTCACGTGATGTTGAACAAGAGGCAAATACCCATGATCCATATGTTAAGGTGGACTGGAGGCGAGTACCCATGATCCATATAAGGACTAGAGGTGACTACCCATGTTCCTTTGTAGTAAGGAAAAGAGGCGATTCCCCATGTCTATAAAAGATAAGCTAGACTATGTTATGATGTATGATGAGCTTGGATTGTTTCTTGAGTTGCCTTCTATGATATGCTTGACTAGAGGTGGATGACCCAAGTCTTTACTAAGGATAAGTTGAGGTTACTTCAAGAAGTATTCCTCCTATGTTATGATGATTTATGTGCATTGATTATGCGTATGACTTATGTTGTTATCTCTTATGCTTATGTTGATGTTTATGTTGGCTATCATATTTAGTACATGTTTGTACTAACACATACTCTTGCCTACATTTCTTATCCAAATGTAGGGTCCGGCGACATCGACTCTCATCCCCTTGGCTAGGATCTTAGTAGAGCAAGACTTGAAGATTGGTGAGTCCTAATAGCATTCGAGGATATGGCCACCATTTCTCTTGTGTCCTTTCATTTCATGTTTTGAACACTATTGTATGGCCTGTGTCCCAAGATATTCATATTTTAGATAGTTTGAGACAAAGTGTATTAGACTTCCTCTTTGTTTATAAAAGACTTTGATATTATTAAAAAAGTTTTAAATTTCTGCGCATTTCTATTATCTTATGTTATGAAAGCTAAGTGGCTTATATGAGGTCTCTCGGGGACTTATATGCCATTTTACGTCTAGGGAGTACACCTGGGTCGTGACACATTTCTTCCTTCCTGTTTTTTGCATTTTTTACAATTACTCCTCATTCCGCCAAAGACAAAAAAGATTTGAGGAAATAAAAAAAGAGTATTTTTTATCCCAAATCCTTTTATGTATCGAAAGATAATCAAAACAAAGAATTTTTTTTGAAAAACTCGACTCTTTTTGAAGATCAGAACACTTCTAATTATTCATTAGAAACTCACCTGATTTTAGATTTGATGATTATAAACCTGAATGAAAATGTTGAATGTTTTAAGTGTATCAGCGACACATGAGTTGAAAGCGGCAAAAAAGTATTAGAGTTGAAAATGACAATAGATTTTCTACTCTTTTAAAATTTGGGTTGACCATTTAATATTTTATACATAGTGATGTATTTATTTATAGTTTTGTGACATAAGCATCTATAAATGAGAAAACACTAATCATATATATAAAAAAACTTAAGTCATTTGCGGTCCCTTAAACTTGTCTGCATGATTTACTTAGACACCTCAACTAGGGTTAGCACCTATTGAACACTTTTGTCTATTAAAAACTTGTTCCTATTAGACATTTTTAATAATAAGTAAAAAAACGTAAAGTGTGTGTAATACACTTGTTGTGATGTGGCAAAATGTGTAATTAAAAAATGAGTTGTGGCGCAGGGCCCAATAATTATAGAAAAAAGATTTTTATGTTAAAAAGAATGAAAATTATTTCAAATAAATTTTCCATCTATTTTTTATAAAATAAATAAATTAGAATGACACTACATTTTACTCATCCCAACCCTACTCCAACCCCCTTGCTTCTTCATCTTCTTCCCAACAATATTTTTTTATCAAATGACAAAATTCTATTTCTTTGCAAATTGCTTACAGAATTATTTTTTATTTCTAATACGTGAGAGAGAAAGATATTCAAACAGACTGATACAACAGTGACGAAGAAAGAGAGTCTGTCTGTCACGACCCGAGCCTACACCCCGATTGTGGCTAGCAATCGTGAATCATTATTGGTGCCCAAGAGAACCCTCATCCGGGCTGACTATAAGGGGAAGACTAAATCATGCATACACAAGTATCAAACCAAAAGAAATGATTAAACACAGTTTGCTGAATCTCAAAACTTAACTGAGTATACTGAGTATGAAACATATTTTTTTTAAAAATAAAATATCTAAAATTGAAAGACTTTCCAAAACTGTCTATCTATGAAGCCTCTACTGTATATAGACGAGTATCGGGACAAGACCCACGACCACTCAAAATAACTAACGGAAAATAAATGTGAAGTCCCCCGGAATGCAAGAAGGCTCACCCAAGCAATCTGAGGTGCAAAGTGATCTCAATTAAATGCTTGTTGATCTACCTAAGAACCTGTATCTACATTATTAAAAGATGCAGGTCGAATGACATCAATACATTAAATATACGAGTATGTATTATATTTGAATAACAAGTAAGTGAACTAATAAGACTGCAATAGATAAAACATAAACTCAACTGAATGTAAAGAATTAAAGGAATGAAGTCATTTAAAACTTTACAAAAACACTTACTCAACTCTGAAACTTAACATGTTAAGTGATATAATAAAAATACACTTTTAACTCTATTTGTGACATTCTCTAACCGACAACCACCACTATCAGCTACGTGATGATACAATGTCTCACCCATGTTGTGAGAACTCTCCTATACCTTGTCGGGGTATAGAACACCTCAACTAAGTGGATCCAATAAGCTCTGTCCGAAGGCACTAAAGATTCATCTAAAAAGTATGATTGTTTACCTATGTTGGCATACATGGTTTATGAGGATTTTGAGTTGTCTGAACTCATCCCCATATCGGTGCTCAGTACTTCTCTCAAATTGAAAATCTTTGAGTCCTCATAAACCATGTATGCCAACATGGGTAAAGGATCATACTTTTGAGATGATTCTTTATTGCTTTTAAGCATAGCTTAGTCGATCCACTTAGTTGAGGTGTTCTATATCCTGGTAAGGTATAGGTCAGTTCTAACAGCATGGGCGAGACTTCGTATCTTCACGTAGCTTATATTGATGGTTGTCGGTTAGAGAATCTGCCAAGTAAGAGTAAAGAGTATGTTATTGTATTTTTATACATCATTGAGTTTTATCTCCTGATTTATAATGTTTTAAATATTACATCTATCATTTAAGTTAACTATTGCTTTCAGTTTTCCTCTTATATGCTCGTCTATTCAATGTACTGACGGCATTCGATCTGCATCTTTTTATGATGCAGATACAGGTGTTCAGGGTTAGCAACCAGCACTTCGTTTATACCATTTGTAATCTAGCTAGCTTTGGTGAGCCTCATTACTTTCCGGAGGACTTCACATTATTCTTTTTTTTCTTTGTTAAGTTGTCGAGGGTCTTATGCGACAACTATCGTAGTACTTAGAGGCTTCATAGATAGTTAGAAGTTGAGGAGTCACTCACTATTTTATCTTGTTGATGTTTTGAAACTTTGAGATTATTACTTACGTTTATTTAAGTTATTTTAAAATTTCTTTTTGTTAAGTTGTTTTGAGACTTTATTAGTTATGTTTTTTAGTTGGAGTCCCCATTTATACTTGAGTAAGTCTTCGGCTAAGTAGTCATCCAGGCCAGGGGTTCGCTTGGGGACCAACGATGGTTCTTGAGTGCAAGCATCGTCCAGGGTGTAGGGTCAGGGCGTGAAAAACTTGGTATCAGAGCATAGAGTTCAAGAGTCCTAGGGTGTCTATGAAGCCATGTCTGTAGAGTTTTTTTTCTCGGCGTGAAGCACGCCACATCTATAATTAGGAGGCTATGATATTGAGGAAACCTTTGACTTCCTTCGTATTCTTTTTTCTTGCGATAGAGTTCAACTCTATGAAACTTTCTTCATACTTCTTCTTACCTGTACCGTTTTCATATCATTTCTCCACGAAGAGCTTTTTCAGGATGTCCTCCTAGGAGTAATGTTAATCCTCATGAAATAGAGGTTCCAATTGCACCAGAGGTGCAACCCCCTCTTGGAGAGGTCACCAATGTTGAGTTCCATAATGCTATCCGGATGTTAACTCAAGATGTCGCAAATAAAGCTGGCCAACAAAGAGTAGATCGCCAGGTTATGGCTAATACATCCATGATCCTTGAGTTCCTGAGAATGAATCCCCAGTGTTCATAGGGTCAAACATCACTGAGGTTTTGGAAAACATTGTGGAGTAACTGTAAAAAGTGTTTGAGATTATGCATATTGGCGATGCCTAGCATGTGGAGTTAGCTTAATACCAACTCAAGGGTGTTGCTAGGATTTGGTAGGACCAATGGAAGAATAGTAGGGCTGAATAAGTACCATTTTTGAGTTGGGTGGTTTTTTAAAGTGCCTTCTTATGGAGTTTCTTGCCCCGCGAGTAGAGTGAAGCAAAGGTGAGAGAATTTCTGAATCTTAAACAGAAGTCCATGAGTGTGCATGAGTACATCCTCAAGTTCACTCAACTATCTCGTTATACTGCGGAGATGGTGGCTGATATGAGAAGCAGGATGAACTTGTTTGTGTATGGGATGTCCCGCTCTTCAAGTAAGGAAGGTAAGGCGTCTATGTTAATAGGGGACATGGACATAGCAGGGCTTATGATCCATGTGCAGCAAGTTAAGGAAGATAAGCTGGAAGGAAGGGAAGAATTCCATAATAAGAGGGCTAAGACATCAAATCATGAGTCCTGCAAGCAGAAGACCAGAAATGTGAACCGACCCTCTTCTCAGAAAAGGTCACCTCGACCTACTAAATAATCAGCTAGTGTGAATGCACCAAATAACATATGTGATTTCAGGAACCAGAACTCCAAGAATTCAAGGGCTCGACCTACTCAGTCCTAGGGTAGTGTGGCACAAGGGGCTAACTGGCCCCTAGATGTGTTAATTCTAGTAGGAACCCCCTAGGAGTGTGTCATGATGGCTCCAGTGGCTTATTCAAGTGTGGTCAGATGGGTAAATTCATGAGAGACTACACTAAGAACAAGCAGGGTAATGGGGGCAATAGTGCCCTATCTTCTTCAGTAGCTCTGGAAAACAAAGCTGGTCCGAGAGGAGCTATTTCAAGGACAGACGGAGGATCAAATCATCTATATGCTATAACCAGTCGCGAAGAGCAAGAGAATTCACCAGATGTTGTCACTGGTATGATCAAAGTCTTTACTTTTGATGTTTATGCCTTAATTGATCCAGGTGCAAGTTTATCTTTTGTGACTCCGCATAAAGCTATGAGGTTCGATATTGTCCCTGAATAACTTCTTGAGCCATTCACAGTTTCCACACCTGTTGGGGAGTCTATTCTAGGAGAAATAGTTTATCGTGATTGTACCATTCCTGTCAATCACAAGAACACCATGGCTGACTTAGTTGAGTTAGACATGGTGGACTATGATGTCATTCTAGGTATGGACTGGCCTCATGCCTGTTATGCATTAATTGATTGGAGAACTCGAGTAGTCCAGTTTTAGTTTCCTAATGAGCCTGTTGTAGAGTGGAGGAGTAGTTCAGCAGTTACTAAGGGTCGTTTCATTTCATACCTTAAGGCCACCAAGTTAGTTTCCAAGGGGTACATATATCACTTAGTCCGATTTAATGACTCAACCGTTGAGACACCACTTATTCAGTCAGTTCCAGTTGTAAGTGAGATTCTAGAGGTCTTTCCAGATGATCTTCCCATAGTCCCTTATGAGAGAGAAATAGACTTCGACATAGACATTCTTCCTGATACTCAATCTATCTCTATTCCTCGATATAGAATGGCTCACATTGAGTTAAAAGAGTAGTTAAGAAATCATCTTGATAAGTGTTTCATCGGACCTAGTGTCTCACCTTTTGGCGCTCTGGTCTTATTCGTGAGGAAGAAAGATGCTTTCCTTAGAATGTGTATTGATTATCACCAGTTAAACAAAGTCACTATAAAGAATAAGTATCCCCTTCCGAGAATTGATGACCTTTTCGACCAACTTCAAGGAGCCACTTGCTTTTAAAAGATAAACCTTAAATCTTTCTATCATCAGTTAAGAGTAAGAGATAGTGAAATCCCGAAGAGAACATTCAGGATCCGTTATGGTCATTATGAATTTCTTGTTATGCCTTTTGGCTTGACTAATGTTCCTGCAGCGTTCAAGGATCTTATGAACAGAGTGGTTACGCCATATCTCGACATGTTTGTTATCGTATTTATTGATGACATACTTATTTATTCGAGGAATGATGAGGATCATGCTAGTCATCAAAGAATAGTCCTCCAGACTCTCAAAGATAGAGAATTGTATGTAAAATTTTCAAAGTCTAAGTTTTGGATTGAGTCTGTGGTATTCTTAGGCCACATTGTATCCCACGATGGGATTGGCGTTGACACTCAAAAGATTGAAGCAGTGCAGAACTGTCCCAGAACAACATCTCCAACTGACATAAGGAGTTTCTTGGGGCTGGTTGGTTACTACAGAAGGTTAATCGATGGATTTTCATCTATTTATTCCCTATTGACTAAGTTGACTCAGTAATGGCAAAGTTTCAATGGTATGAAACTTGTGAGAAAAGATTTCAGGAATCGAAAACTCAGTTGACTACTGCCTAGTGTTGACCCTATTAGATGGTACAAAAGTCTTTGTTGTTTATTGTGATGCGTCTAGAGTTGTACTTGGTTGTAAATTGATGCAGAATGGTAAGGTTATATCCTATTCCTCCCGACACCTTAAGATTCACGAGAAGAATTACACGACTCACGATCTCGAGTTGGCAGCGGTGGTGTTTACTTTGCAAATATGGCATCACTATCTATATGGTGTTAATTTTGATGTGTTCACTGACCACAAGAGTCACCAATATGTTTTTAGTTAGACGGAGCTTAATCTTAGACAGCGGAGGTGGTTAGAGTTTCTCAATGATTACGACATGGGTATCCTATTTCACCTAGGTAAGGCTAATCTTGTTGTTGATGATTTGAACAGGTTATCTATGGAAAGTACTGCGCATCTTGAGGAAGGCAAGAAGGAACTCGCTAAGCAAGTTCATAGACTTGCCAATTGGGGAGTCTGTATATTGGATTCCAACGAAGGTGGAGTTATGGTGATGAACGAGGGTGAATTATAACTAGTATCTGAAGTGAAGGAGAAACAAGACTAAGACCCTCTTTTTCTTGAACTAATGGAAAATGTTCATAAGCAAAAAGTGATGGCTTTTGAATAGGGGGGGGATGGTGTGTTGAGATATCAACTTAGATTGTCTGTACCAAAGGTGGATGAATTTTAAGAGAGAATCATGGAAGAAGCACATAGTTCCAGATATTCAATCCATCTCAGTTCCACAAAGATGTATCGTGACTTGAGAGAAGTCTATTGGTGGAGTAGTATGAAGAGTTGTATTTTAGATTTCGTTGCGAAGTGCCTAAATTTCCAACAAGTCAATGTAGAACATCAAAGGATCGGTGGTGTAGCTCAGAACATACCTCTTCCAGAATGGAAGTGGGAGATGATTAACATGGATTTCGTTACTGGCTTGTCGCGATCTCGCAGGCAGCATGATTAGATTTGAGAGATTGTATATCGAATGACTGAATTAGCCAATTTCTTATCGGTAAAGGCTACAAATTCAGCCGAGGATTATGCCAGATTGTATATTCAAGAGATAGTTATACTTTATGGAGTTCTAATGTCTATCATCTTAGACATAGGTGCACAATTGACTGCTCAGTTTTGGAAGTCTTTCCAAAAAGGTTTGGGTTCGAAGGTAACTCTGAGTACTGTTTTTCATCCTCAGACAGATTGTCACGCATAGCACACAATTCAAACCTTAGAAGACATGTTGAGGGCATGTGTCATAGACTTCAAAGGTAATTGGGATGATCAATTGCCTCTCATAGAGTTTACATACAATAATAGTTATCACTCTAGAATCCAAATGGCTCCCTATGAGGATCTTTATGGGTGAAGATGTAGATAGCATATTGGTTGGTTTGAGGTTGGTGAAGCTTAGTTGATAGGGCCAGACTTGGTTCATCAAGACGTGGAGAAAGTGAAGATCATTAAGGAACGGCTGAAAACAACACAAAGTCATCATAAATCTTATACAGATCTTAGGAGGAGAGACATTAGAATTTGAGGTTGATGATTGGGTTTACTTGAAAATATCACCTATGAAGGGTGTTATGAGATTTGATAAGAAGGGGAAACTCAGTCCCTGGTGCATTGGTCCTTATAGGATATCAAAGAGGGTGGGCAATGAGACTTATGAGTTTTAGCTACCTTGAGAATTAGCCATGTTAAAGAAATGTTTGGGCGTTCCTTCACTCATAGTACATACTGAAAATATTGGTATCAAGGACAACCTATCTTATGAGGAAATACTCATTTAGATTCTTGATCATCAGGTTCACAAGTTAAGAACTAAGGAGGTTGCATCATTCAAGGTCTTATGGAGGAATCAATTTGATGTTGAAGAAACTTGGGAGCTGAGGAGGATATGAAGAAGAGATACCCTTTTCTCTTTCCTTATGAATGAGTTCCTGACCAAGGTACTAACTCGTTGTAAAATACTCTATAGGTTGATATGTTGAGTGGTGTTAATTGCATGTTGTGTGCTTGAGTTGGGGTTTTTTTATGCTTCTTACCCTTGCTTTACTTAGTGTGATCTCATTAGAGCATGAATGTTCCCAAGGGAGTGAAATTGTAACACCTCAGACTTTGATTAATTTTTAGTTTTGGATCAACTTCGAATGACTTTACCTTTTAGCAAATAAAGAGTTAGGTGGCTCATGAGGTATTATATCGATTGTCTTTGAGTCCTCTTTCTAACGCCACCAAATTTGCATAATTCGAAGCTCGGAGTAAGAAGTTATGCCCATTTGAGTGAACCCTCTCTAGTTAAGGCTTTTCATCCGTTTGAGGAAAGGGAAATTTGGTCTTTTCCTAATCCCAATAGGAATACCCAGATTTTTCCTCACCCAATTTAAGGGTCTAATTAGACGCTGTGTAATTTTTCACATTCCTAAACACTTAGAATTTCAGGAACGGCTGAAAACAACACAAAGTCATCATAAATCTTATACAGATATTAGGAGGAGAGACATTATAATTTGAGTTTGATAATTGGGTTTACTTGAAAATATCACCTATGAAGGGTGTTATGAGATTTGATAAGAAGGGGAAACTCAGTCCCTGGTGCATTGGTCCTTAAAGGATATCCAAGAGGGTGGGCAATGAGACTTATGAGTTTTAGCTACCTTGAGAATTAGCAGCAGTTCATCCGGTGTTCCATGTATCCATGTTAAAGAAATGTTTGGGTGTTCCTTCACTCATAGTACATACTGAAAATATTGGTATCAAGGACAACCTATCTTATAAGGAAATACTCATTTAGATTCTTGATCATCAGGTTCACAAGTTAAGAACTAAGGAGGTTGCATCATTCAAGGTCTTATGGAGGAATCAATTTGATGTGGAAGAAACTTGGGAGCTGAGGAGGATATGAAGAAGAGATACCCTTTTCTCTTTCCTTATGAATGAGTTCCTGACCAAGGTACTAACTCATTGTAAAATACCCTATAGGTTGATATGTTGAGTGGTGTTAATTGCATGTTGTGTGCTTGAGTTGGGGTTTTTAGATGCTTCTTACCCTTGCTTTACTTAGTGTGATCTCATTAGAGCATGAATGTTCCAAAGGGAGTGAAATTATAACACCTCAGACTTTGATTAATTTTTAGTTTTGGATCAACTTCGAATGACTTTACCTTTTAGCACATAAAGAGTTAGGTGGCTCATGAGGTATTATATTGATTGTCTTTGAGTCATCTTTCAAACGCCACCAAGTTTGCATAATTCGAAGCTCGGAGTAAGAAGTTATGCCCATTTGAGTGAACCCTCTCTAGTTAAGGCTTTTCATCCGTTTGAGGAAAGGGAAATTTGGTCTTTTCCTAACCCCAATAGGAATACCCAGATTTTTCCTCACCCAATTTAAGGGTCTAATTAGACGCTTATGTAATTTTTCACATTCCTAAACACTTAGAATTTTAGGATGAACTTTCAAGAAGAGGAAAAGAGGGTTTTTAAGCGCTCATTCAAAGGTTGAGGAATTTCACCAAGAACAAGAGTTCTTTCGAGGTATGTAAGGTTCTCATAGTGATGGAATTGTTTGTCTTCACATCAGTCATGTAATCCTTCCATTAATTCGTCCATGAAATCATTTATGTTAAGATTCTTGAGTAGTTCTTGAGTTTTGTTAACAATAGAGGTTTTGAGTTCTTGAGGTGAGGGTCTTGCAAATAAGTGGTGTTTCTTGATAGAATTTGGGTGGAATTTCATTGAATTAATGTTTTTTTTTGTGAATCAATGTAACACCTCGGATTTCAAGAAGGATAAAAATTTAAGTTTTTCACAACTTGGTGTCAGCAACGATGATGCAATCTGGATCACATCAAGGCCATTCACTAGAAGCCACGCACGAGACCTTCAAAGGATGCAAGGGTTATTCATGAAGTTGGAGGTCCTCGAGATGGTGTTGATTGCAAACAAGGGATTCCATGCCTTGATGATTGCATGGGGGAACATTGTCCCTTTTGGCTAGCAAGGACCATTCCGCGGATCGCCCAAGGGCTTGGGCGATGACCCCAGCTCGCCCAAAGTTTCAGAACCAGGCTTGGAGCAGTATCCATCGCCAACCCAATGGGCGAGTCGCCAAGTGGATTGGGTGAGCTCGACTTAGCTCGCCCATTGGTCATTTTCAGGTCACTTTTGGGACCTTGTGTAATAAAGTCAAAAACTATAAATAGGAAGTTTAGGTTCATTTTAGGGTAGACTATTTTGAATATTGAAGATTAAAAACTCATGTATGAGTGTTGAGAGCTTTGTAAAGCTTTTGGTTGATTATTGTTTAGAAACGAGGGTTGCAAGGTGAATTCGATTCCCTTGAGTTCTTCGTAAGAGTTAGGTACTATTGTAGGATTTATCGATTGAGGTCTTTGGGTTTAATATACCCTTAGGTTGCCTTTGATTTCCTCTTTCTGTGTCTATCTAGTCATCTTTTCTTTTTGTCTTTCAATTTACGCATTTAGTTGTGATTCCCTTTTGAGAATTACATCATTTGGTATCAAAGCAAGGCTTAGATTCGTTCTTACGATTCTATTCTTGGGTTTGTTACAAAAAAAAGTGTTCAAAATCTTTTTTGAAGAAATCCGTTTTTGTCGATTTGAGTCTTGTTTGAAGTTTCTAAGGTTGGATTAGTGTTCCCTAACCTTATTTGAGTCTAGGTCTGAGATTTGAAGGAGTTTGGGTCACTATTGAAGAATCCACCATTGGAGGTTGAAGAAGCTTGAAGAAGGTCCAAGTGGGTTTTAAAATCTGAAGGTTTTGGTTAGGAATTGAGGGCTAAAAAGTATTGGGTATTGTTCTCTATATCAAGGAGAGCTTGTCCTTAAATTATTGTGAAATTCCGAGCTAAAAATTTTGAGGGTTAATTTTTGGGTCTTCATCTTGTTCTTGTGTTCTTGAGAGATATTCAATTCTCCAAAGAGAAGGAATATTCAAAAAGGAAGAGTTTGATCCCAAAAGAGAAGAAAGAGAATGTGGATAAGTGTTTGTACAAGAGGAAATTCACAAAAAAAGGTGAATACTAAAGGAAAAGTGCAGGAGGGGACCACAGGAGCACAAACTCGAAGTTCTTCGGGATCAGGTGCTGGAACATTAGGCCAGCTCAATTGACCCTCAAACACTGGAATTTTCGGCGAGCTAGCTTGGCTCGCCAAGTCTAGTCGGCGCACCGCCGAGTTGCCTCCCATCTCGCCGAGTTACCTTGGCAGACTGTAAAGTTTGGCGATCCCATCTTTAAGTTGGCGAGCTGAACTTCACTTTTGGCGAAGAAAACAGGTCATTTGGCGATCAGAAACTCATTTTATGCTCCTAATCTCAGGTTCTAATTTCCTAGTTTCCTTTTCTTGATTCTCAAATGTTCTCAAGATTCCTAAACTAATTTTCAACTTGTAATTTACCTACTTGTTGATTATTGCTTCTTGAAATCTCTTCCTTGTTAGTGCCTTTTCTTTTCGTGCTTTTATTCATTTTACTTCGTAGTTAACTTTTTTTATTCAAGTTCATTTTTCTTTAATCGAGTCGTCCGTTTTTCTTTAAAACAAGAATCCATTCCGACCAAGAGTAGAAATATACACCTTGTGATCAACCGAGTATAACCAATTGTCAACCTTAGCCGCGCCAATTTGAGAGGCAATCAAAGGTGTGTAAACACGAGTGATTGTGAGTTCATTTTACTAATGCTAACGTTGTTTGTTGTTTTGTGAGTTGTCTTATTGCTAGGTACAATGGAAACTGGAGGAGAAACACAACCACCTACAGGAGGGGTTGCCTTTAAATCTCTAATGGAGGCGATAACTAACATAGGAGGGCAATTGAACACCGTGAGGGGTAGTATGTCAAGGATGGAAGATAGAATGATCAATGTGGAAGGTCGGGTTAACTCTACTAACTCTACACCACAAGCTACTTTTTGTTCTTCCAAAAGTGGACAAGACCACAATAAGTTTCCTACTATCACACCCGGAACCCTCCACCAAGCTTTGAACCCAACACCAATCCGTTTCGGGTCAAATAGACAAAGTACCAATCGACCATTCCATTTCCTGTTTAGCCAAGAAGCTTCACCCAATCAAAGTCGACCTTACCAAACACCACTTAACCAAAATCCACTCTACCAAATGCCACAAGCACAACCAGCTCCCGTGATAGAGGTGAGGAATGATGAGTACCAAGGATAATATGAAGGTGAAGGTGAAGGTGAAGAAGCATCATGGAATGAAGCTCCAAGGAATCGATCAAGAGATCAATTGGGGTATGGAGGACGAGGAGGTAGATTTGGTCCGTTACCACATAGAAGGAGACAATATGGAAACCACCCTCAAGGTGGAGAACAACGGGAAGCTTATCAAGAGTATGGTCATGAAGTGAGAGAAGAACATGGTAACAACTATCAGGGAGAGAATCAAAGAGGTTACTACAACAATGACCAAGGTGGCCATGGATACCGAGATGTTGGTATCAACTCTATCAAGACCAATCGGCGGATCGCCCAATGGCTTGGGCGATGACCCCAGCTCGCCCAAAGTTTGAGAACCAGGCTTGGAGCAGGATCCCTCACCGACCCAATGTGCGAGTGGCCAAGTGGATTGGGCGAGCTCGACTTAGCTTACCCATTTGTCATTTTCTGGTCACTTTTGGGCCCTTGTGTAATTAAGTCATAAAACTATAAATAGGCAGTTTAAGTTCATTTTAGGGTAGACTATTTTGAATATTGAAGATTGAAAACTCATGTATGAGTGTTGAGATCTTGGTAACGCTTTTGGTTGATTATTGTTTAGAAACGAGGGTTGCAAGGTGAATTCGATTCCCTTGAGGTCTTCGTAAGAGTTAGGTGCTATAGTCGGATTTATCGATTGAGGTATTTGGGTTTAATATACCCTTAGGTTGCCTTTGATTTCCTTTTTGTGTGTCTATCTAGTTATCTTTTCTTTTTGTCTTTCAATTTTTGCATTTAGTTGTGATTCCCTTTTGAGAAATACATCAAACGATGACACCATCCAAGGACGTAGGTGGGACGATGGTCCGTAGGTCGTGACTGCGGTTGGTCTGTTCAATTTTTCCAGAATGCTAAGTTCCAGTAATTGTTCAATGGTCCACCAGAACGGCCCGCCGTCCATTCCACGAGCCGTAGATAGGGTTCGTAGGTGAGTCCAAGACTTAGAAAGATATCACAGTCAAAAGTTGAGAACGACGACCATGACCTACGGTTTGTGGTCTGAACCACGACTCCTAGGAAGGGGTTCATCGTTGGTGGCCTGTAATTGAGTATCTAAAGTCAACGACGGACGAACAGGACAGTCTGTAGATTGAGCCACGGACCGTGGTTCGCCACCATTGTTGACAACGACAGTAATTTGGAAAGAAAGGACTTTTGGGTCAACTTCAAATGGTCATATCTTTTAGCACAAAATGAATTAGCTGGCGCATGACGTATCAAACTAAAGATAATTGAATCCTCTTTCCAACGCCAGAAAGTTTGCTAAAATCCAAGCTTCGAGTAAAAATTTATGCTCGTTTTAGTGAAGTCTTGTTGGGCAGACGATGAATGATGGACCCAGTCGACGAACGGTAGTCCAAACGACGGGCTGTCAGTCCCGTAGTAGATGGCGTTCAGCAAATTTTAAGTCAGGGGTTATTGGGTCTTTTCTTAATTGTTTTAACTCAATACTATCTCATTTTTCTCTCTAATAGAAGTCTATATACTGATTTTAAGCCCCCAAATCACCCAAACCTAATTAATTCTCTCAAATTCTTAAAAGAATATCAAGCTCTTCCTCTCAAGCATCCATCGGGTCCGAGATTATATACTGCTGCAGAAACTGAATCGAGTGGGTTGGTTGAAAGGTAATATTTCTCTCTCTAGAAGTTGAAGAAGAAAGCTAGGGTTTCAAGATCCTCCACTGCTTCCAAGCTTTTGGCATCAAGGTATGATAGCTTTTATCCATGGATTCCTTTCATTCATGGAGTTCCCAAATTCCTCTATTTTAAAAGTTAGAAATCCCCAATTGAGTTAGGGTTTTCTTCAATTATCATGGGTTCTCTTGATTATTGATTTAAATAATTGAATTATTATCTCTTATGCATGAATTGATGAAATACTATGATTTTATGATGATTCCCCTATGAACCCATGTAATTCCCATGTTTATAAGTTATCATAATGTGATGTGGGATTTTGATTATGAGAGTAGAGTTTATGAAATTATGCATTATTGATGGAATCATATGAGTTTAAAATGAAATCCATATCTAACCCATGTTTGAAGTTATTTTTGAACTATGAAACATGAATTTATGAAAATATGCATGTCTTCTTCTTATGAAATCGATGTAAATAAATTTGAAGATGCATTGACTTTGAAACTATGATGAAGCTTATGAATTTTTGAAAAGAATGCATGTTCATGAAAGTATGTTTATGACTCAAGAATGCTTATAGATGAGATTGTCTATATGTTCTATGAAGCTTGGCCACATGACATGAATGACATCTAGATTTTCCTTAAATGCTTTGCGGGCTGTTTTCCTAAATTAGGTCTTAATCAGTATGGTATTCAGATATGCCATCAATGATTATAGGCCACGATTTAAAAACTATTTCCATTAGTATTAGTAGGGCATCTCTAGAATGATGTAAATGAATGTGAGCAATAAAAGCTATTATGTAAAGATCATGGACGGGGAAAGATTTTTTCACGCATGGTCTAAGGAGCTATCCTATGATGTCTCTAGCTTGGATTGGTTGCTTAATTGCACCTTTCCATGGATGAGAATATCACTTTAGCTTGGATTGGTTATTTAATTGTGCCTTTCCATGGATCATGAGACAATTCAAGATTAATAACTACTCTGTGGGATTTATGCTTAGCATCGAGAGGATATTGAGATGGAAGCTCTTTCCGTGTTGAGGTCGGGACTTCTAGTAGCAATCTCCTTATCCCTTACCTATGTGCCTCCATAGTATGATTGTCTAAATAGACATTAGCTAGTGGATCCACTTTAGCTCAGATTCATGGTTCTGCCTTGGAGAGTACGACAACCCTTTCCGGTGTGGGAGACACCGGGGGATCATGTTATAGCTCACATGGTCTTTATGTCGGTTAAGGCTAATTCCGAAAATATTAATGAACTAAGGTTACTACAAGAAGTATATTATAATTGTTAAAAGGTTTTAAAGATGTTAGCTTGCATTGACCATGTTTTATGACTTATGTTTTCTAACCCTTCTTATACTATGTTTTAGTTTCGTCAATTGCATGTCATGAAATGTCCTATTTTAGAATGATTTAATTATTTTATTCATGGCTATCATACTTGGTATATTATTTTGTACTAACGCATACTCTTGCCTACAGTTCCCCAAATGTAGGGTCATCAGTTTCGTGCCTAGTAGATTGAGAGATTTCCGAGCTTTGGTGAATCCACATGATTCAAGAAAGGACTTTCAATGGTCTTAGTTTCTGTCTTACTTTTAGTTTTGGACATGATGTATGGGGTAGCCCCAATTTCATTCTATTGTATTAGATGGATATTGAGACAAGTGTTTATGTCACGCCCCGAGCTACCCTGAGCTGGCATATCATAAGCATACTAAAAGATTTCTGATCAAAATATACTATGCGGAAGCTAAATCATGAAATGATGGGGAATACCAATTCTAAGTTTGAATATATAAAGAAACTATGAGTTTAAATAAATAACTGAAGAATCAAATAAAAATCTAAAGCTGAATCTAACAATGTCTGAAATAAAGCCTCTAACTGACTAGAGATGCTGGGACATGCCCCAGCTAAATCTCACAAAAACTGAACCTAAAGACTGAAAGTAGAAAGATAATCATGTCAATCATCCTCGAAGAATGAGGACTCACCACTGATACTGCTGAACTGAATATCGGGAACCGATCTATGCGTGATCTGGATGCTGAGGGCCTGAACCTACATCACGAGAAGATGTAGCGCAGAGTATGCGTCAGTAATTGAAAGGTACTGAGCATGCAGGATAGAGTAAAGCTGAACAATATAAATATAACTGAACAAAGCATATAACTGAGCGATGATATAAGATAAGCATGATACTATACTGGAAATACTGAACATGAGCTAACTGAATGCAATGACCAAGTTTATAACATGCTGAGACTGATATCTGACTATAACTGATAACATGGTCAATGTAATATAATATGACTGTGAGGGAGCTACTAATAACCGACATAAAACCACATGAGCTAAATGTGTAGTCCGATGTATACTCCCCATCGAGAGGACCCAATATACCCTGCCAGAGATATAGAGGCATGATTGGCGTGATCACTAAAATGATGCCCATAGAGTGGACTTACATCCTACGAGGCACGTAGTTCTGGGACTATTCGGGTACACTGAACCCTAGTCCAACTCGGTATTAAGTCTACTCCCAACTGATTATGTAAATAACACATTATGACTGAATTTCTGTAATACTGGATAGCTTAAAATACTGACATGCAAAATCTGAGAATGCAATATTAATGTACTGATAATGAAACATTCGTAACTGGGGCATGTATATCTGAATATAACTGACCTAGCATGTGTAATTCATGAACTAAACGAATCTACACA